>JAVSBS010004537.1:57922-76485 GCA_033124195.1 Coracias cyanogaster
GGACACATGGATTAGCCTCCAGGCTGGCACAGAGAAGTGGATATAATTGCTAGGCTGTGCCCATAATCTTCAGCTGTGTTTGCTTGGACAAACCAGCATACCCAGAATAAACAACAAAATGAAAATACCAAGCAAGAGGTATATTAGAAAGTCCGTTTTCAAAGTGTGTTGTACACTAACAGTGGGCATCACTGAAGCCACATTTTGTCAAACGGTTATTACAGGAAGTGTAATGCTCAAGCAATCCAATTTTATTTTATTTTTTTTTTTTTTTTTTAGAAACTAGAAGAACTTGCTTGACAAAAGAATAAAATAGACCCTAAGACCTGTAACACAGGTACTTGGCTACTGCCAGTCAGCACGCTGTCCCGCAGCTTGCTGTCCTTTCTCGACTAAGCCTCAATGGGAACGTCAGGACGTGAGCAGTTCTTTTGTTTCCGGAGTCGCCTGGGAAGACAACGATAGCACCAGGGAAATGCAACTGGCCACAGATGAGAGTCTGCAAAATCCCGGAGTGAGCCTGTATAGTCTGCATATCCAGGGATGTGACAGAAGTCAACTCCCATCGAAAGGAGAACTGGCCTTACTTTTTCATTCAGGAGAGAAATGACACCAGTGAAATTAGCAACAGAGCCCCTGGTGAAAGGAAAGAAGCAATTACAGCCCACCACATATCCTAGAAGTAATATTAAGGTTAAAATCTATATGACAATTTTTGCTTTTGTCACTGTTATTATTAAAGTAATTCACACATGGACAGGAACTGTGCAGCGAGGACTCTGCATCTGATGGAGGGAAATTAATAAAATCTGTCTCTCTCATACATATGGATGCCCAGGGTAGACAAAACCAAGAAAATCTCCATAACCAAATCAGCTGACAAGGAAAAACTCTGGGGATCACTCACAGAAACGCTGGCATCTGGGCAACTTTTTCCATTCTGAGAGTCATCCCGAAGCCACCAGGTTGCACATATCCATCCTCAGAGGGGCACTGCCACCCCACTGCAGCAGCACCTGGCCTCAGCCCTACTGAGAAGCAGCAGTGGCTTCTCCAGCTTCCCGAATTGCTCAGCTTTCACACTCACCCATGGGCAAAGCATATTGCCTCTGGAGCACAAGCTGCCCCAAACTGGGACCGAAGGGGCTCCCAGCTGCTTCCCTTCTGCTTTGCAAAACCGTGTGATGGGGAGAGGATTTCTGCTGATGCCCTGGTGCTGAGGCAGCCACCAGGCAGGATGGGAACGCAGGCTCTCCACAGGCATCTTCAACAGGCAACACCAGCAATGCCACTTTGGGGAAATTTCTTCAGTTTGACACAATTTGGAAATAAGCAATTTGTCTATGTAAATTGCATAAAAGCATCCCACAGAATGCATGAAAATACCTGAGTGCTCAAACTAATGCTTGCATGGGAAGCAACTGGTAGATTAATAGCCAGCATTAATATTTTGAGTTACAATTTCTATCCTGTGCTACCATAAATTATTTTCACATTTAAATAACAAACTTGCATTTAGGCTAATCAGGGTTTATCAGTTGAGACAATTGAAAAATATCAGGAGAATCCTATTTTTGCTGCTAGCACTGATTATTCTATATTTTCAAAAATTGTAATTAGAGGACTGCAACCTTTTTTTCCCCTAGCTCTCACAGAAGAAAATTGCCTTTTTTTTTTTCTCTTTAAGTCACTTTATCTGAATTTTTTACTGGGAGCTATCAGAATATCTTTTGTCTGCATTACGTCTTTTACTTTCCTTATATGAATATATACTATGATCACTGCAGGCAGTTGAGGGTTTTGTTCTGCCTAACATTTGTAAAACTTGCTTTGCTTTTTGTTTTGGTCCCTTCCTTAAAGGTCAGCAAACATCACACCTAATCTGACTTGTAATTACTCAAGTATATATGGCTGAATAGATAAATGCCAACACATTTAAGCATCTAACATTAAATGTATTGCTTTCTGTTCCTAATATACCTGATAACCAGAAAAGCAGAACTGCAGCACTTTTCTAGTGCTGATTTATACGCCAAGATGAAATGGAGTTTGTGTGTCTTTCAGCTGGCTGGAAAGACCCTTTTGCCTCCACAGAACACTCTGATTACTCCTCCCTGCACTTCTTCAGAAGCTGCAGAAGGACAGAATAAAATAGCTGTTCTGCACAAGCAAGGAAATAACCTAAGGTGCAACAGGTTAGCTCATAATCTAATATACCTGGTGTATCAGCTTCAAGGGCCCACCTGAATTTTGGTAGCCATCTGTTATATTGATCAGATTACCTGGCAACAGTAAAATCCGAAGGATTCGTATTTCAGATGCTTCCATGGATGAAGAAAGCCAGGCAAGCTGCTGAAGTACCCAGCAGCACATGCTGCCAGAGCAGAGCCTGGCCCAAGGACAGAGCCACCCCGCCATAAGGAGGGAAGTGCATTAAATCCATAACTTTACTTAAATGAGTTAAGATAAATAAACCAAGGAGGAACATAGGCGCACATGTACAAGGAGCATGATGAGGCAGCATGTTTTCCCCAGCACCTTCCTGAGACTGGGCAGCAAAGTGAGAGCCATCACCAACACAAAGGGAGAGCCACATTGGAGCTCCAGTTTGGAGGCTGCTGGCACAAAAAGTTCCTGCTGGCTTCTACTTATGGGCAAAGCAGCCCCCAGTGAGCGCCTCGGCCGCTTCTCTCTGCGTCCTGCTCAGACACAGCCCTCCTGCTGAGTGAGCATGTGTTGGCTTCTTCATGTTGAACTCATTCACAGTCTGGTTTTCCCACATCACCCTTGAAATCCAACCCCTAAGGCTCTGCTGCCCCTGGAGTGCCTTCCCATGTAACTTCGTACAGGGCTGGACCACTAAATCCCAGGCCAACAGCAGCTGTTATGTTGCATTTCTCATTCAAGCTTCCACATGCAATTTTCTCAGCAGGAGTGCAGTGGAATATAATTTCCATACTCAAAAAAAAAACAGGCAAAAAGCAGACGAAACTAACTTCTTCTGTAATGCTTCTTTGCTATCCGTGTCTGTAATCAAAATATAATTTTTTCAGAAACATTTGCATTTCTCCTATGAGAAAGGAGCATAAAAGCAATCCAAAGCCCTAACAAAAGGAACCACAGGTTTCTGTGTAAAAACAAATCGCTCTCATCCCAGTAAACCCCACAGCTACTGCAAATCACTTGATACAATACTTAATACCAGGCTCCAGTCCCTGACTGAGTCAGGATAAAGAGCCTATTTAAAAAATAACCACCGTATATATCACCCCACACATCAATATTAAGTGAAATGAAATAACAAAAGAAAATCATAATTTCCCAGCCACAACTCGTCAGAGGCCAGCCTAAGAAAATTGTCAGCCAGCATTTGACTAATACATTAACTTTATTGAGCCCACTGAAGACTGCTGGGAGTCTGTTAATACACTGCACCACTGCCACATGCCAGCATAGAAATAGCTAAATCAGATCAAGACTGGTGCATTGTAAGAAACCAAAATCTCCTGTCAATCTAGGAAGGAACACAGTACTTTTCCCCAGGAATGTATCATATACATAAAAAGCAGGCACAGGAGGACCAGAGGCACATTAACTTCAACTTTAAACAGGCACTTTCTGCACTACCGCTTGCGTTGCCATGCTCCCGCCATCCTCCCTGCCCTAGCCGCCGTTTGCTCACTATGGATGTAGAAACAGAAATGGTGCAAACCTCGAGGAGTGAGGCCAAGCTGCAGTAAAGGCTACCAGAGTTTGTCGCCAGCCCTCAGTGTCTGCCAACAGCTCCATACACGCTACAGAGCCACCATAAGTTAGGTCCTTAGCTTCCCAGATCACTTTCAAAAAGAATTGCAGGGCCCAAGGAAGAATCTTGAAAGCTTCAGCCCAGCCTGCTTGGGATGCACAGAGAAGCAAACCACAACCTGTTGCTCTCATCACCTCTCACACAACCCACCTCTCATCACCTGCAGCACCAGCCACAGTGGGATACCACATGACAATGACACCTCTCCCATTTTCCCCTCTTTTTCCAGCTGAGTTTCACAGTTCAGGATACTTCATAGACACACTTTGCATTTAGTTTATTATATGCAAGAAGTTTTGCCAAAAGGTTGCGTGTTACTAGCAAGTCTCCATGCTTGACATGGAGTGGGATTCTCCACCGAGAGTTTGGTCACAAGGGAAATGTGCATTAACCTGTGTGCCAAAACTGTAATTGAGCAATTTCCCATACCATTTCCAAATCTGACGTATATCAGTCCCCCATTAAGCATCATTAAAACACATTTATTCAGCTATGTGCGCTACATCTAACTCAGATTTTGTGGTAAGTATGCACATAGCAAATGTGGTATTTACACATTATTTAAGTTTTTACATATCCCTAAGAGCTTAACAAATTATTACTTTGATTAACTTAGCCATTTGCTTATATGTGATTATTTTCTAAAATTAATGCATTATTTAAATTTATTCAATAAAATCGCTTCTGGGGTATTTCTTCTCTGGGTTGATTATAAGCTCTGAAGATCAAACATTCATAATTTGAGCTGTGTGGCTTTGATTATAATTGTTAAGGTAAATCACAGGGCACTCCAGCTCTCCCCGGATTGGGCAAGTACAGGTGTGCTCCTGCACACAAGCCAGATTTGGCACTCCAGGTAGGCAACACAACCTTGACATTTGCTTTCATCAAACATTCAGCCAAATAAATTCAGACAAGTGTTTGTGATAAGGGAATAGGACGGGTCCATGAGTGCAGTTTGAGCTAATTCTCTTTAAACTGTGACTGAACACGTGCCCAGAACACCTCTCTCCATCCTGAGGCCCCTCCCTAGGATTCTCCCCAACAGCGTACCAACAGTAAAATCCTCTATGTGCAGTCTGAGATTTTCCATTACTCAGGAGCAGTTATTAAAATGCATCTTGTTCTTTGTTTAATTTATAATATACTCTCTTTCCTACATGGCCTAAATAATTGCTTTTTAATGGGTAATACAGTTCTACATCATACTGTATGTTAGTATTTCCCATCGGGAGGCTGGGACGTGCTCTCTAACAACGCTGGCTCCTGTACAGAGACTCAGTGACGCTCCTGCTGTGACCAGGAGCAAGCGCACAGGTATATGGCTTGTAATCAGCATTTGGTGCCAAGAAGCAGCACGAGGGAGAAAACCACATTGGAACACTTTGTGCCAGGGAAAGCTTTTAAACATGGAGGAGTCCTTCACAGTCCAAACTATCTATTGTCTTTCTAGCATACATCTGAAAAACTACCAACAAAAGCAATTAGCTCTAGAGAAGTATCTAATTCCCAGCAATATGTTTAAGCACTGTGCTATTGCTTTTTAATTGGAAAACATGCTACCAAGAACAGTTACTGCAGATTTTGAACTGACCCTGCCAGTACCAGAATAAATCCCTCTGGGATTTTTCACTTACTATGGTACGATTTTATCAGTAACAACAACTAGTACTTTTTAGAAGCCAATTCTTCTGTACTCAGCCTCACCTCAAAGCTCAGAAATAACAGTCTTAAGTGTTTTGGAAGGTTTTACCAGCTTAATCATCATCCAGGGCAGCCTAACTTAAACACACACACACCCCACCAGCTGATCACAGCACATGGGCATATGTCTGCTCATGGAATGAGCTGTCTGAACCACAAAAGTCCACCTTGATTTTAGCACATTCTCTCTCTCCTTGTTGGAGGAGCATTTACAGACCACTGCCAATGCTACAAACAACCATCACAAACACACCGTGGGAGAAAGCAGTGCTGGGCATCCCACAGGGAGTGGGGAAGTGCCATTACAGCTATTGAAAATATTACATCTAAAAGAAGCTGAGAAGTCCTTAAAAATATGAAGTGCTGTCCTTAAGAGAAGGCTTCTTACAGAAACTCTGTTTTTTGCCATATGCCAAGCTACTGTGGAGAAAAGAAATCTAATACATTTTTTTCTGTAAAACTTAGCCCCTACTGCCACCTGCAGTTCCCATACAATGCACACTCTTTTTAAGCGCTTCCAATTCCAAGCAGAAGCTGCTGCACATCCCTGGACTCAAAACTGGGGTGCCATCTCAAACCAGGCAACAGTAAGGATCATCCTTTCCACAATTAATATTTAACTGCTTTGTGCTTGTTGCATGAGAGCAAGGCTGCATCCTGCTCTCACACACAGGCACACAAAACCTATGAAATCACCACCAAACTCAGTGGGAATGCAGCCTAGAGGTCTGCCAGGTTAAAGCTCTGGCCTTGCAGTGTTTGCTATCCCTTGCATAAGTGAATTGTGCATATTCAAATATGCAAACCTTGATGGCAAACAGCATCTGTCCGCTTCTCGATTTCTTTCTCTGGCCTTACGAGCCTGGCATGAATTTGGCAGGGCCATCGTCTCTTCCACTGCACTCCTAGGAGCTGCACCGTGTTCCTTGGGCTCTCCCCTGTCAGAGCCAACGCAATGCTGGCTCAAAACCACCTGTTACAAATAAAATTAAAAAGAATAAAAAATACTTTTTAAAAATCACTAATGCACATGTAAATGATCCAGTCATTGTTTCAGGGCAGACAATTTAACATCTAAGTGTGTATATAGGCTCCTGTATGGTACAATTTGGATTTTGATTCCTGATGCACCGGGAACAGTGCCTCAACAGGCAGCTCTCCATGACCACACACATGCTGAAGAGCACAAAAGGTCCCAGCAGCAGTCAGCACCAGGCCCTCTTCTTTCAAACCCCACCACAGTTATGTTTTAAAGGTCAGTGAAGTATTTCTGTGGCAGGTTGACCATGGCTGGCTGCCAGATGCCCACCTGGCCACTCTCTCACACCCCCTCCTCAGCAAGGCAGGGAGGAGAAAATACAGCGAAAAAGGTCATGAGTCAAGATCCAGACAAAGATCAATAGAGACAGGGAGATCCCTTACCAATTATCATCCCAGGTGAAACAGACTCAACTGAGGGAAAAATAATTTCATTTCTTGCCAATGAAATAATGCTTGGATGGTGAGAAACAGATAAATTACTCTTCTTTCCCCACCTCACCCTCTATCCTTCGCTCCCAACTCCTCTTCCTGCTCCTGGCAGCATTTCCCTCTCACCTCTGTCCTTCCAAGGTGCCAAACACAGGGCTGAGGAGCTCAGCAGGGCCCAGCCATGGGGCTGCCAGAACGAGCTGTGCCCAGCCCAGCCTGGGCCTCTCCCCACAGACACCCCTCAGCCCCACTTCCACCCCAGGCGTGGGCACCCTATGCATTCCCAAAGGCAAAAACAGGGACTAAAGCACACATACAGTCTTCAGATGCTCTCTTGGGCATGTGACACATCCCATTGTTTAAGGGTAACACAAAGCAGTGTTGCCTGCATGCACCGGCAGCATGATCCCCCTTGAGACACTGAGGACAAAACCACCCCCTGGGTCGATGCAGAAGAGGACGAGGCTAAAGTGCCGCACTCCCACCCCTGCGCACTCTCACCACCTCCTACAGTCCGCTGCCTTTGCTCTTCCATCTCTCCTCTCTCTGCGCAGACAAATCTGGCAATAACCACAACTGAACAAAAACCATCTCAAGGTTTTGTTCATTAATCACATAGTCCAAGCAGAGAGCAAGGCTTCGCAAACCTGCTCGTGCATAAACACCCGTTCTATGGCAATTTACCTTGTGTTCTCAAGCCATTTTCTTTCATCTTTTACTTAGCCCTTTCCCCAGTCATTAAGTGGCTTCAATGCAGTTTCTTCAAGGTTTTCATTAATTTTATTGTACTTTTTTCCTTCCCTCTCCACTTTAGCATGCTTTGGGCAGGCATAACCTTGTGCTCGCTCCACCACTAAGGTCGCTGAAACGAGGAGGCAGTTTCCATGGGAGGGGGGGAAAAAAGGGGGATTGCACACTGTAAATGAGCAAGATTAAAAACCCTAATCCAGCTGTCACACAAAAAGACATCTGCAAGTTATCATCACTGTACATCACCCACCAGGCAAGCCACAAGCTGGGAACGGGGGGTAAATCAGAGCGAGGCAAGAGCAGGGATTTTATTTCAAAACCAGTAAAATGAAGTTCAAAGATCAAGTTTGTGTCAACAGGAGTCTCTTCAAAAGCCACATTTTAAGGCTTTTTTTTTTTTTTTTCCCATCTCACAGTTATTTCACACTTTCATTGCATATAATGCAATTATGGAATAGTAGAAAGCGGAAACCAAAGCTTCCAGGGAGATTTATTAATTATAACCTCAAATAACTGCAGGCCACCTGACAGGAAGGTCCCCTCTATCCAGAGCAGGTGATTTATTCCAGACTGGATAAACAGTCTCCCTGGATGGATTTTAAAAATTCATGCAGAAAAAATGTGACTGTCTGGGGAAATGCTGGTCTACAGGGTTTTTAGCACAGGAAAAACCCTCCAAATGAAAACCATTAAAACCTGCTACCGTACACACACCAATAGATGTGTATTAACATAAATAGAAGAAACTTAACATTGCTAACATCTACAGCTAATTAAGTGCGTGAATGAAAATAATCATCCTTACATCTCAGTACGGTAATATAAAGGGTCACAGCTCCAAGCCAGGCTGAGGGCCCACCAGAGATGGAGCCCTCACCCATATCGCTGCCAGCAAAGCAGAAATCACTGGGCTCTTTTATCAAAGCCAGCCAGACTTCCCCACAGCTGTCCCAAAAGCCAGAGGCCACACTTCTCCCTGCCTAGTCCTGCTTTGATGTGGTCAGAAATGGGCTACAGCACCAGGGGTGATCTGAAGGTCGGAAGGACTTTTACATCCCTTTTCATTTTTCAAGAACAAAGTTTCAGTGATGGAAAATGGGGGAATAAACCCGGTCTTGTGAGGCCGGCACCAAATATATGAGAGACACAAATCAGGAACCAAATAATAACTGTTTATTTACAGCAACATTTGCAGGTTCTTTTGGATTGCGGGTGATAAATTACGAGCTACGGGTACACTGAGTGTTGTATAGCTAATACTAGAACACCACCACACTAAAACCGACACAAACTAACAACGACAACTTGCCCGCTGTCAGCCCGGCCCCTGGCTGACAGACAAGCCCAGAACAGACATACAGCGGAGCACAAGACAGGACAGTCGCCACGAAAAGATAAAGGAAAAACAGCGCAAGAATACACTCAGGGAAGCAGAGAAATGCACCTGAGGAGAAACACGAAATGCACCCGGGGAGGAAAAGTCTATCACTCAGCGTGAGCGGAGGTAAAGAATCTTACCCACACGGCGTCCCAAGTGGGGGGGATGGAGAGGGCGAATTCGTCAATCCGTCCAGACATGGGTATGGTTCCGAGTCCTGCCCCCATTTTTGGGCCGCGAGTGGGGTGATATTTATACTCAAATTTCCACATTGCATCACCAGGGTATACGTGCGGGTGGTAATGACTATAGACAATCTTATTGCTTATGTTAATGTCACAAAGTCCATTAATTCACACCTGCGTGGCTGCGATGGCTCCTTTGTTTCAGGGCGGAAAAATGGGGGACTGGTACCACGAGGCCTCCACCTGAATCCAGCCCTTCCACCCTCTTAAAGGCAGAAAAGCCAGGTGAATTTTTTCCTAGCCCCTCTGAATGGAAAAGCTAACATTGTTTAGGGCATAAGTGGATTGATTAACTTTCAAGAGCACTTAAGTAAAGACCAGACACTTAGTCAATACTATTTTGCTCTTTTAGCCTTCTTGTTAGAAAGAAGTATAAAACTGTCTCAAAGGCACAGTATAAAATTATTTCCATCCTCTTTTACTTACTTGTAATAAGAAGACAAAGAAAAAAAGATTAAAAATTTTTATGCCATTTCTAGAATTCCATGGCTAGCACAGCACAAAGCTTGGGGCAACCAGAAGCCTTGACGGGCAAGGTATTGGTTGAGGAGCTCCTCAGCAGGCCCCAGAGAAGTCCCTGTACTTTGTGCACAGTGCGCTCCCACGAGCGCCATCGCAGCTACTGCGGGTGTCACAGGCAGCCACCTGCTCACCCAAACACACACTCGCCCTGCGCCCAGGCTGGCAAAGCCTGCTGGCACTAACCGAGCTCAGCGCAGGGTCACTCGCCAGCCTGTAGACAGACATTTCACAACAGGCTACAAGGACATCTGAATACACGGCTGTCACCATGGTTGGGTTGGTTTTTTTTCGGTTGTTCATTTCGGGTTTTTTGCTAACCAGAATATAAAGCAGGCAGGGGAGCACTAACCATCCTCTTCCTGTTTTCCCGTTTCCTCCCATAACAGCACCAGTTCAGGGCTGGCACAGTACCCATCTGGAAACTTCGATGTCCTAGCCATTGCCACATGCATCATTATTTAATTTGAGCACCTAACTGCCCCTGGAATAGCTTAAACAGAAAGTCTTTCTGTAGCAACCAGTAGGGAAATGGATGAGCTCAGCAGGACCAGGGGCAAGAGCAAAGCCTGCCCCACCCAAGGGCCAGCTCTAGATTATCCACAGCATGTAAGGAAAGGTCTTTCCTCGCCAAACAAGAGGCCTTGACAGGCTAGACAATCATCTGGCACAGCCACACTGCTCCTCTATGAGTCTGACACCCCAAAGGGATTGTCTTGAGCAGGACAGGAAAATTCAATAAAGAATTCAACTTCAGTGCAGGACAGGAAAATTAAGGCGAGCTCATTTCACATAGTGCTCTCCTGGTTCAGGAAAACCCAGGACAGCTAAAAATCCATTGCAGTTTTAGTACTTCCAGTATATCCTGCTGGCACTACATGTCTGCACAAAGATAAAGTTCAATTAGAGGAGGAACCATTCCCCTTTTCTGGTACATACTTGTGCACACAAAAAGAGGAAAAATAGAAAACACCAGTGTCAGGATAAAACATACTTGGAATTTTTAAAAGCACCATTTAAAGTTATTTATAAATATTTATTGACACTCATTTTATTTTATTACTAATTATTAGGCTAATGTTTAGCTAATGTCTTAATCATTTCTTATCCAAGTTGCCTGATACTAGTGTGCATTTCCCATGGCATGGCTATGAAATTGTATGCGAGAGAAGGACTGAACATAGTCCAGAATATTCATGTATACCAATGACAGAAGCAAAACACCTCCTCTGGTAAGCAAGCGTTACATTCCTGTGAAAACTCAGACATGCAATTACCAAAAAAATCCATGCTCTGCAAATCTCAGACAGTGATACACAAATTCATTAGGACAGAACTGATGGTGGTTTGTACATTGCCACTGCAAATGAAGTTTAAAGCAGGGAAGATCTCCTTTCTCCAACATGCAAACCACCTTGTGGTGCCAAACTGGAAAGTAGCCTTGATGTAGCTATCTCTGCAACATTCATCTACAGTAGCATTTGCTTGAATGCTTTCTATTCTAGAGCACAGAAAGCAGGACCATTTGATCTACTGAATAGGTAATGTTATGGCAAGTCCCACCAAAGTGAAGTCACCTGTTGTTACATGAGGTTCTCGGCAAAGGAGAGTGCAGGTGCTTGGGGATGAGGCCTGTTCCCAGCCTGGGTGTGCTCACACTGTCCCTCCATGTCCAAGTGACATGGTGGTGTCCCCAGTACCCCTGGGCACTGGGAGAGAGGCCACTTCACATCTCCCACATGAAGCCATCGCAACCCCATCCCACAGTAACTCATTTTTCTTGGTGCCTCTTTCTTGATGATTGAAATTAAATTGAATCTTAACACACATCAGAGATTAAAACAGCCCTTATAACAAAGGCAGCTTTCCTAACAGAAGTATCATCCCTAACGAAGGGGCCTGTCTGTCCATCAGGACAGGAATTAAGCCTCAAGTAAAGAACTACTGCAGGGACTTCGTATGTGACAACACTGCAAGGCACTACTCCAAGGACAATAACTGACAGCAGAACCAAGCACCACAGACTCAACCGATGCCGTATTTTTTTAAATTACGACAGAGAGTTTATACCGCCCTGGGACAACAGGCCCTGCAGCAAGGGAGGGCGGGCTGAGGCCCTTCCCGCCTGAGGAGCTGCCCCGGCCCGGGCGCCATCTTGCGGCCTGGGACCTGCCGGCCCGCTGCTCCCCCGCTTCCCCCGTGTGCGGGAGCAGAACCGCGAGGGGAAAAAGCGAGAAACCCCGTGGGCGGGGATAAGGGCAGTTTGACGGAACAGCTCAAAGAGAAGGAACAGCAGCAGTAACGGCAATACCAAATGCGAGAATCTGCAACGCGAGCGATACAAACCGTGGGGCCGTGCCGGTACCGAGCGGCGCCGCTCCCCGAGGACACACGCTGGAGGCACTCGCTAAAAACCACCGCTGCTTCCCCGCCCAGCCCTGCCCTTATATAGCGGGCATGACGTCATATGGCAGCGAGTATCCCATTGGCTGGCCCGGGTGTCTATCGCGGCTGCAGCCTCTCCCAGTGACGGTGACCACGACCCCCCAGGACATGGGCCAGCAGCAATTCGGCAATTCCCGGTTATTGTAGAGCGTGGCTCTGAAGCCTGGCAGATAACCATCAGATAGCGCTGCGTGCTTCGCACCCACTCCTCCTCTCCTCCTCAGGAGAAAGAGACCTTTTGTCTCCAGCAAAGCCAGCACAGGATCCAGGGCAGCCAGGAGAGCCCCGAAACCTTTCTGAGAGGCTCTCAATCCACCAGTACAGCCTGTTGTTCTGCCAAGCACCATCCTTAGCACCTGCTTCAAAGGAGACCTAGCAACCTGGAGCACCTGAGGAACAGTGATCTTCCTCTGTCAAAAACCTCTGCTTCGCAAAAGAATTTAAATAGCAAAGAACTACCAGCTTTCACCAGTTCACAGGAGACTTACACCACTCAGTTGCAAATTCTGAGCAGGTTCTGCTGTCACCCTCCCACCTTTTTCATGGTTCTTAACTGTTAATTCAGTATCTCACAGTTGATTTCTGGCTTAAAAACACAGCAAGCTGTAAATATCTATAAATTAACCTCCAAGCATAAGGTAGTCTCTTACAAGATGCAAATTTTAAAAATCACATATATCTTGCATGATGTATACCATAAACCCACTAGAAACACAATTATATATAATTAGTTGCATGTTTGTAAACTCAACAGTTCAATCATGTTTAATCAAACACATTGTAATTGGAACATTTGATAATTAAATATTGTCTTGCTAAACTGATGAACACCTGGAACATGCAATTAGTTCCACCACCAATAAATTAACTTTAACTAAAATCTGTCATTATTAATTATTTCCATTCTATCCTGTTAGACCACTAGGATTAAAAGATAATAAATAACCAAATCAGATCCATAGCAATTTGTTGAGGCCATGATTGCAGGAGCACTCCTGCTACCAATTTTACTTTTCTGTGACATATTCTTCAACAGAGACAACTAACTGCTGCAAGAAGCATTGTATTTCCTTGTTTTTTCATTTCCAAAACTCATTTTTACCGGTATTGGGGTGGTTTGCACTTTGAGGGGCGGAGGGAGGAGGTGGGTTATTGGCGGGGGGTGTTTTTGTTTTGTTTTTAAAAAAACCTACCTGGTCAAATGTAAAAAAACTTACCTCCACGTACTGAGAAGGGAGAAATGATCACTCCTAGCAGCCAACTACTCTGAGACAGAGTCACTGCTGGGGACACGTTTTCTTTGAGCTGGCCATGCACCTACTTGTACCCAGAAGGCCCCTGAGGCAGTGAGGCGCACACACACATTGCTCCAGCAAGAATACTTCCATTTCTACACTCAAAAGACACTACTACAGCTGGGACAAACTCTGCAAACCACAACTGTAGCTGAATACCAAGAAACTGCTCAGTAAAAGCACACCAAGCTCAGGAAAGCTTGGTAATGTGCAGAGCAGAGCAAGCCAGCAATGTTAAGAGATGTCTGGTTAAGCCAGGCTGGCAGACAGCTGATCCCAGCTCACTGCAGCTCCCACGCTGAAGAGTGGGACCATCACAAGGGTAACAAGAGCTGGAGCTGGTTTCCAGCTCTAACCCGGACCCATCTGGGTCACTATACTCATGGGAGAATTGGTCAGGAAAGTGTCAGCATTGTAAACACCCATCAAAGCACCTTAGGAATTCAACACTGAAGGGCCCCTCTCTAGTTAGAAGGAAGGTTGGGCCATAATCTTCCCAGACATAGCCAGGGACCTGCTCCTGCAAGTCAGAGTGGTCACCAAGCCCTTGCAAAGGCTATGGCTGCTGCTTTATCAGCAAGTTTTAACACAAGTAAAACGAGGCACGTGCTGAGGGAGTCTTTACACAAGCACTTTGAGCCATTTGCTTACCTATTTCAAGGAACACAGGCAGGTGTAAAAATGAGAGTCCCTGGAAAAGTGTCCATTCACAGACATAACTGGAACATTTTCAAAAGAAGAAGAAACCAGACAATACAAAATATATAGCATTAAACCGCAGGGTGTATCTTTAGGTCAAGCATTCCTATTTGCTGTCATTACTCCTGATCGTTGGTATCTCCAGTGAAAATGAGAGGCAACAAATCTAAAGCAATAAAAGGAAACAAATATAATGCAATGACAGACTGCTGATCAGTTATATCACAGCCTTGAAATCAAGAGATTGAGAGGCCTTAAAAAAGGACTGAACATTTGTTTGACCAGTAAGATAAACAATTGTAAAGATTTAATAATGGTTTGAAACAGATGAAATCCCTCCGGAGCTGCAGGACAAACCTGGTGGAGGGAGGTGGGTGTAACATCATTGCTGCCGGGCTTCTTGCAGCAATGTTCAGCGCCAGCTGCCACTAACCATGGACAACAACATTTATAAACCTGACCAACCATGAGATATGGGATGGTGAAAAGAAATAGCAATTTCTTTCAAACCAGACACACCTGGAATAGCTCCATTTCATGTACAGATTCTAGACTCCTTATGTGTGCCAGCCATATACTTCAGTTTTTCTTTTCCTTTGCACATCAGTAGAGAGATGAGAACTGAACTAGGACCTGAATCACTGGGGATGGGATAGTATGGAAAAAAAAAAAGCACAGAGGAAGGTAGGAAGTGTAATGAGCCAGGCTGTGACAAACAAGAAATTAGGTGTTGCAGATGCTGAATCTCTTTCCAAGAGTTAAAAGACCTCCATGTAATCACCAGTATTTCCTGGACCCTTTCATGACAAGGACACTTAAATACAGCCAACTGGATGTTGGCAGTAGTGCTCCATAGCAGATAAAAGCCCAGTATAGAAATATTCAGCCCAAGTGACTGAAGTTGTTGAAAAAGCGTCAGCCAGCCTATTCAGCCTTACCTGTCATTAGCATGACTAGGTTGCTACTACATGAGAAGATGTCACAGCATTTCACATACTCCTTTCTCAGGCGAAAAGCCATCAGCCTGCACAGCTCCAAATCTCTCTGGACCACTGTAGGAACCCGCAATGTCAAACCAGTCCAGGCAGAGTCATATTGTGTTTCCATAAGCTACTAAAATTGCTGCAACATATTTGTCTTGCAGTTTATTTCTCCCAATACCAGCTTGTTTCCTAAAGCAGGAGACTACTCAGAGGAACAGGAGTGTATCTAGTATAGAAAGTAACTACTTCATATGAAGTTAAAAAGCCTGGTGTAATTCAGGATCATGTCACAAGTATGCTGGCACTGGAAACTTTGATTTTCAAATCTCCTCTGCTACTTTTCATCACATTCCCTTTCCCTCACAAACATTTCCAGCTGCTGGGGTCTACCACCCCTCTCAAGTGGGCACATACAGTACTCCCACTGCATGCTACAGCCCACACATGTCTTCAGATTCTGAAGTCTTCCTACAAAAATTGTCCTAGATTTACATATAGTTTGCCTGAAGCTGTACACCTGTCCACTATTTTTACAAATTTAACTCTAGTGGAAGGATTGCATCTATCAAAAATCATCTCTAGGAAATATTACATCTCCTGTAATGATACAACAAAAGATGACCTTTCCAATGAACTGCTGATAACTCGCTGCATGGAAAAAAAATTAGCTCTCTTGCATGCTGTAATACACAATATAGTTATGTGCCTCAAGCAAACTGAAAATTGAATGGCAGAACCAGCTGGTTACAGATGGTAGTGTGAAAAGTTCACCTCCTCCTTTCTCTGCTGCTTAGCTGCAAGAGTATTAGTCAACAAAGCGAAGGATTATTTGTACTTCACTCTGCTCAGATTAAAAAGGATAAATTCTAAAAGCGAATCCATAGCCTCAACTTCAAGCAATAACATACAGTGCTCCAACAAAGGAAGAAACAGCTTTGATGAAACATCAAATGAGATAATGAAAAACATCACTGAAATCAGCTCAACATGAATATTGCACAAAGTTTACTTTCTGGAAAAAGGAACTCAAGTCCTGCATTTATACCTGACATGATTTTTAACATGGTTGGTGCGTGTGGGGTGTTTATCACTGGCTGACGACAAAATAAAGCAGAGGACATTTGCCAGCCAGGAAAATGTAGATTCAGCCAAACCCCCGTTGCTTCTCTGTGTCAAGTCGGTCACCAGGAGCACTGTGGAATGTGAAACGTGAAACAAAATACTAAAGAGCATGAACTGGAAGAGCAATGAAAAAAAATATAATTTTTAATATTTAGAATTTATATTATTCCTCTGAGAAGGAGAAAACTGGGGCTTAAGCAAACCCAACCAAGAATTAAAGGATAAGTGTTGCCTAATGACAGGGAAATGGCATTAAAATGTAGGTGACCAATGTTCAAGCTTCACCTCTGCTCAGCACTCTTAGCGCCTAAGAAAGAAAAAAAAAACACAACACAACCTTTTCCTTAGGGAAAAACATAGTAAGATTAAAAGGTGAAACACAAAGTAGTGAAAAAACTTAAAACAGTTCAGACTTCCCTTCTGGACAATCTCCAAGTATCGCAGATATTTCAAGACAGTGCAAAACAGGCAACATGGTAAGGGTTTTTTGGGGGTTATTTCTGGTTTGGTTTAAAACCTTGAGATTTTCAGCTGAAACATTATAAAACCCAGAAAGCAGCAGAATTTTCTCAAATGTTGAAGTAAAAAGACTCCAGATGAGTTTAAAAACAGATAAAGAAATCAAAGCAAATTCACAACTAAGTGCTAAAGCACCAAAGACATTGTTCTAACACAGAAACAGATGAACAGTGCAGATGCAACATTGTAATGAAATTTCTACACAAAAATAAAGCACAGGGGAAGATCCAGAAGTGGTACTTAACGATGGTGATTGTGACCTAATGTGTATAATTAAGCCACATGAATTAACTCAGCTGCTTTTGTTCTTTTTACAGAGAAGTGGAAAGCAATAGATAATAGTCCCACACTGAGTAAAGAATTTATCCGGGCAATTCTCCTCAAAACTGCTTTGTCTTCATTAAAAATACCAGGAAAGAGTGGCTCTAAGAGAAGCATTCCTAATTCTCTCAAGTCAAAAGCTTGAAGGGAAGACACCTACTCCAAAAAAGTGGTTGACAAAAAATGCTGTCTCTTCTGATTTGCCATGACATATACAGTAATGAATGACACGGTTTCTTAACTGGAGGACTTTCTAAGATATAGTACACCGGATTACATTAATAAAACTGAAAATATTTCCAATAAAGCTGCAAATAATTTCCTTAAACACTTCTTTTCAAACAGATTCTTTTTATCCAGCAATAGCAAAATGCAGCAAGGATATCTAAAACAAGAAGTCAAACAAGGTGTTGAATTGAAAAGAAAAGAAGCAAAATGGAAGCCAATGTTTCCATCTATGTATCTTTTGGATCTTGGAGAAAAAAATACCAAGCCAGCTTCCACACTGGCCTGCACTCATAGAAAGAGCTGCAGGTACCATGAGTCAGGCCAGGGCTGCTGAAAAGATCACAAACTTCTTTTCAGGACATACAGCTTTCCGGTCATCAATCCACCAAAGTCACCCCAGGCAAAGAACTCATGAATTCCAGGTTGAATAAAGCAGAAATAAGCATGTTCAAAATGTAAATTATCATTGTTTCCCTTTTTTCACATAATGTGGGATAAAAGACAGAGGAAAAATGCCCTGATAGTGCCTGAAACACGCATCAGGAAGGAGAAAGATTCCCACCACATAATGGTACCTTTATGATCCTCTTGTTACAGAGTCTTGCCTCTGCTTTGGGAATATAACTTTATATCATTCTATTTCTTATTAAATTTTATTTCTTGTAATATAAAAATTGAAGTTAACAGTAACAAAACTTGGTCTTTACCATATCCCTGCTGACCCCATTATCCTTAGAAGAAGTATAATCTGCCACCATGGTTGTAAGTGGTAATGCAATGAAAGGCATTAATACTATTCAGAAAAAATAAATCACAAACTCAATTCTAATTCTCATGAAAGTGAAGGGTCACAAAAAAGATGAAAAAATAAATGATCAGAAGATCAGAATCTGCAGCATATTCTACAGGCTGTTTGTCATAAAGCTTCAGCCCCAGATGTTAAGTAAACACACGCGCAATCCACCCCCATGTCAACGTTGTCTAAATGTAAAAAATCTAATTGATTTTCACCTCCTGAGGACCTGACCCGGCAATTTGTGAAGCATGCACAGACACAGCACAGATTTCAGCAAGACATCC
>JAVSBS010004539.1:6747-23671 GCA_033124195.1 Coracias cyanogaster
CCCCAGCATCCTTCATCCGCTTTTGCTTTCCACCCAGGGTCTGCCCGGAGAGGTTGTGGAGTCTCCTTCTCTGGAGACATTCAAAACCTGCCTGGACGCGTTCCTGTGTGACCTGATCTAGGAGATCCTGCTCCGGCAGGGGGATTGGACTTCCAATCCCTGGCATTCTGTGATTCTGTGAGGCCTGACCAGAGAAATACACAGAAAATGTTTAAGTCTTGGGGTGAATTCTGCTACATATGTGTAATATAATTGTACATACAATGTGATTTTCATAAAACCGTTAGCACAAATATTGAGATTAGCAAAAGACTAGGAGTGTATCAGATGATGGGCCACTTAAGCTAGAAACTACTTATGAGAATTAACCCCTGGAATAGAAGGATTAAGTGATGGAGACCATCAAAATATATCATTTGAGTCTCTGTGGTTGGAAAAAGCACATGATGATCCTAGTACTGAATATAGAGCTTCTAGGGAAATCCTGAGGTCTCTACAATCATTTCCTTGATGAAAAGACCTGGCAAGTTACTCAGCTCTGGTTCTATCATGCTGTCTTCAGGCTCTATAAAGTTGGCAGATTTAAAGGGCCCGTTCACTGAAGCTAGTATCTTTGAAGTTTTATCAGCTTTACTTATATGATCTGCAGATTGTTTAGAAATGGGCCATAAAACCTATTTCTTTGTAAGAGAGATAAATGACATGATATTGGATGAGTTACTTCCCTCTTGGTCAGTTTTCCCCACTAATAAAACAGCAATAATTATTCTTCCCATTTTGCATTTGACCATTGAGTTCTGCTGAGGAAGACGATGTCACCAAGTGCTAGTGTTACACTGAAGCTGACTGCAGAGATCAAAGACAGCTACACCTCCATACTTTCACATTGTTGCATTATTCGTCTTTCAGTTACAGAAATTCACCCCAAAAAGTACAGTTCCCATTGAACTTGTCATATAGTCAGTATGGCTGCCCTGTGCTGTCTTACCACTCTTTATTATTTAAATTTGTAACGTACATGAGCACATTTCTCCCCATGGTCATAAACTAGTTTTTGCACTTCCAGCATCTAGAATCTGACATGATACCAAGACCATAATACCAATCATGAGGTCTGAAAGCAGATATGTTCCTAAAGGTATGCAATTAAATTGCATGTATAGGATCAAGTGAAAAAAAGTAGCCAACTTTCCATATAGCTACCACCACTGAAGGAAATAAAACATCAGATACAACAGAGAAAGAACAGGGCAGGGAATACCTGGCCATATCTGATTTTTTTCAAATATGCTGTATGTGGAGAAAATAATCCTAAGATTTCAAGTTTACCAGAACAATCGCACTGTTTTTGTTGGCTCTCTTGGGAATGCAGAGCAGATGGGGAAGAGTTCTGAAGGCTGGGAAAGAACCCAACATTTGCCTACCTTAAAAACAGAGAATAGAAGGAAATAAAATCACACACTGACCTTATTTAACTTCCATTTCCAGTAACATGCTGAAAAAAAACCCCAATAATCAAATTTATTTTAAATATCTAGAAGACAAACACAAGAAACTACAGAATTTATTTTATGAAGGGAATGTCAAGGCTCATTTCTTTCTCTAATGAGTTAACAGTGGAGACAACATAAGAAGCAATGCAATAGTTATCTTTAATTTTTGAAAGATAGCTGTCAGGACAGAACCTGTTTGTAGCTATTGAGGAGATTGAAAGAGGGAATGTAAAATGGAGAATGGGAGATTTGGTCAGGCAACAGGTAAGGACTTCCAAGCACATGTAGTTAAGCAGCTAAATGGAATATATTGTGCGTTTAGCAACCTTCCTGCCATGGGCAAAGACACCTCCCACGAGAGCAGGTTGCTCACAGCTCCATCCAACCTGGCCTTGAACATTTCTAGGGATGGAGCATCCACAACTTTTCTGGGCAATCTATTCCAGAGTCTCACCATCCTCAAAGTAAAGAATTTCTTCCTTATATCTAATCTAAATCTACCCTCTGTCAGTCTGAAACTATTACCCCTCATCCTATCACTACACTCCGTGATGAGGAGTCCCTCCCCAGCATTCCTGTAAGCTCCCCTTAAGCACTGGCACGCCACTGTAAGGTCTCCCTTATCTAAATATAAGAAATCTTCAGAATATTAAATTCAAACCAGGCTATATTCAATATCTCAAATGCTTTTCTCCTGCTCGTACCTGTCAATAGTTAAACACCAACAGCTTCTATTCTCCATTCCACTTTCTGATAACACATGCACAAAGTATTTTTCATCTTAAGGTAAGCATCTTAGGCAATTCCAGAAGGTAAATCTATATAACCTGCTCTGACTATAATAGCAACTTAGATGGAGATGTCTAAATTTAATATATCAGCAATAGCTGACATAAATCCTATCTTCTATTTAAAAATATATAAGAGTACGTGCAGGACAGAACAGGAGTAAATTGTTATGAGGAGGTAGCAAAGACTGAAATTACTTTGAGGCTGGAAGGCAAATTAATATAAACAACAGTTAAAGATCCTGTTATTCTACTTCTCATATAAAATACAAAAGAACTTCCTGAAGGATATTACAGAATCACAAGGGGTTCAGAAACTGGTTATGAAAATGATCAGGGTCCTGGAATAAAAATTTCATAAAAGAGATTGAAAGATTGTATGATTGTTTACAGAAGAGATGAATACAAGGAGTTATGATGAAAATATATTAAATTTTGAGAAGTTGGAGGAAGAGCTTCTTATTCTTCATTTTGTCATCTCTGAAAACTCAAAGAGAAATTTCCATAAAATTCTCCAGACAATAAATGTCATTAAGGGAAATACTGCTTCTCGAAATATGTAAACCTGTTATGGAACTCACTGTTGAAGTGTGGTATTGATAATTGCTGAGAAGAAACATTAGGATATTTGCAAACTATACTAATGATAGCTACAGTAATTGTTGCTCTGGTTTACATCTGAAAACTATTAGTTTTTCAAAGAGAAAAACTGCTTCTGTCTAAGAAAAGCTTGAAGTGCAGCATGGCTACAGTGGATTCCATGGGTATCCTTGTACACAGATCACGATGGCTACCTGTGTGCTGATGGGCGTTATGGATGAATTAAAACGTAGCTTGGTTTTTTTATTTTCCCTTCTGATAATACCAATGTGTGACCAATCCTGGCCAAGTTCAACATCGGTTTGAGCTGGCATACTAACCAGTCTGCCACTCAAACCAATACCTTACTGTGTATCACATGTTATGCCTACAGGATTCGCATAAGGAGGAAAATGTTATTAATTTCATCTACTCATATTCTTCCTCAAGAAAGAAGTAGTAACCGGGCAACATTTGTTCAGATACCCAAAACAAAAGTGAATTAAAATAAGCATCTCCATAGGGTGCCTTCTGAGTTCAGAAAACCCTTTCATGGGATGCAGATACTTCCCAAGCTGCCTATGTCTCCCACTAGCTATCAAAGGGTCCCAGGGCCTCCCCTACTTGTCTCACTTAGATTGACGAATTTAGGTAAGCAAAAAGTAGAATCAGATTAACTGATAATAGCAGTTCCAGTAGCCATTTAATTTTCTAAGTGTGTACATTCTTAATAGCAAATACAATGCTGATACACTGATTTTATTCTTGACATTCAAACTATGGGCATTCCTAACACGACTGGCTTGTTCCTGGCCTCAGGTAAATGTATCCTGATGACTGAATGAAGTTTACAGAATAAAATAAGATATCAGACAATGAAAAGGAATCACTCTTCCTTTTCCTCAACAGCAGCCAGTTTCCCTTGGAAAGTTGTGATGCAGCACACATTCGGGGCGTGGGTGATTTTGCCCCCTTGGTACCACTGCTGAAAAATTATGAGCATCAGCAGAAGCAGCCAAGAGCACCAGTGAGGAAGAAGGGTGGGACAGGGATTCTTATGCGATAAAAGTCCTGTTGCTATCATGAAATTTGATCACATCAGCAAAATGAAGACTTTTTTCCATGGTGACACAAAGAAACAGAGATGTCTGCCTAGTTCTGTTGTGCTGGTTCAGCCATCATCACTTATGCTGCCACCAGTTGCCTGATCACACAGGCCAACACTGAACTCAGCAACATCCCCTCACAAGTCTTCTTTCAGTCCTGCCATAGGTTCCTGTGGGCCCAGGTCCTCTGCTGCCCACTGTGGTACCAGCGTTGCCTGCCGGACACAACAGACAGAGATGGCTCCCTCAGTGGCCCCTCACATGGAAGGACACCACCATGAGAGCTCAGAAAGAAGCAACCAGCCCCAACAGAAGCCACACCCAACAGGAAGCTCCTCTGACTACTTGGCTCCTGGTTAAAGTAGCCCTGGCCTCACCCACCACCCCAACCACGACAACCTGGGTGAGGGCAGAGACACGGAGACACAGGTGGGCCAGGTTCTGCCTCTGGAACATGAAGCCAATAGGAGAAACCAAACATTCTGATGGGTTTTGAGTCATTCACAGGTCAAGTCCAACTTGGGGTCTACAGCTCAGGCCCCAACACTTCAAGTTCCTGGAAGATGGAATGGTCATGGGGAGTGAACAGGACTTACATTTCTAAAATCAGGAACATTGTAAATAAGAGGACCATTGCTTCTGTATCTAACCATCAACACCCAAACAAGATGCCACTCAAATGAGGTCAGGTCACGCCTTTGCATCCATGTTTGAACAGGCCATGCATTGCATTAGGCAAGAGCAGTAAGGGATGTAATTATACATTGATAGTGTAGAATCAAGTCCTACAGCTCTCTGTAGTAATTTTTATTACACCAATGAAATTACACTCATGTACAAGATTATTGAATAATTAATAACATTATTCAATAAGTGAAAGAATTTAATACTCAGGAAGGCTTGTAGATGAATGGCTAGAAACTTTAATCTGAGTAATTAATGACAAACAAGATTATCATTACACGTAAGCTATTTAAAAACCACAGTATTTGAGTGTTTAGAATAATTTTAGTGAAAGATCCTGTTATAAAGCCTTCAGGGTTGGGTCAAAGCTCAAACTGAACTTTTAAGAGCATGAATCCAGTTTGGAAATAGTGTTTTCCTTAAGAATAAAATTGAGATTGGCAGTGGTTTTCACTTTGAATTAGGATTTTTAACTTTCGCTACTGAAGGATTTGGGTAAATCTCGAGGGAGGAACAAGAACGACACTTCAGAACAAGAAATACTTCAGAAGTCCAGTTGCCATTTCACCTTGAGAAGTTACTTCACCACAGAAAATCTGCAGTTCTTCAAATGCATATGAGATGGATCATTAGAGGAGGTTATCCTTTATGAACTGGTAGAACGTTATAAATAGAGAATTAGAAGAGCTGCATAGTCTGCAAATAGCATCTAATGCCATAGCAGAAAAGATATTGGTCCTGTAGATTTTAAGTTGTGCTAAAACAACTCTCCTGAAGGGTAATTTTGGTTGACATACATCAGGTCATCATTGTCACCATTCACAGTTTTACTACAAGGCTCAGTTTGATATTTCGCTTTGAACTTCTGTTATTCCAGTAATACATAGATAAAAAAATTATTTCCAACAGTGAAGAAAAATGTAAAATGACAAAGATACTTATGACAAAAGCTTGGCAAATTTTTAATAATGAACCATGGGCATATGAAAACTAGAGCTGGACATTCTGCATTGGGCTAAATTCACCCCAGGGTTTCAATAACAGTAACACTAATAAAAATTCAAACCAAAACCCAAATAGACAAGACGATTTACTCTGCTCTCCAGTATTATAGAAATCTTACTGCCACATTTGTACCAGGACCACAGGACCTTGACTAATTTCTTTTTTTTTTTTTTTAATACAGCCTGAGATTAGCCAGCTCCTCACTGCATCTTTTATCATGAACTTGTAGCCAAGCACCTGGGACAGATACGAATAGTGAGGGGTGGGACCTGAGCTCCTCCAGCTGCAAAACTCAGTGTAAGTCCTCTCTCTGTGCAGGTCAGTGGATTTACCACGGTTAGCCCCACACTCCTATATTTTACTTCCTGAGAAAAGCACCCTTACATGGTCACAACATGCTCACTATGGCAAAGCATCAAACATTAGAGATAACTGCTGCCTTCGAAATGAAGGAGGACTGAAAATTTCACAAGAGCTTGCAGGCCAGCACCCTTAGAACAGAAGTAATTTAATAGTTAAAAAGAAAAATGCAAAAGGAAACAGTTGGGATGTGAGAAAAAATTACAGCTTGTAATGTCTAGTTATACTTATTACAGTATGCAAATATAATTAGGGAAATACAAGTGTAACTAATTAAACTTTGTCTAAAACTCTTGTTTTTATTTGCATGTGTTTGCCTGTAGTTTCAGGGGACTGCTTTCTAGGAATGAGCAAGCTCAAAAGACTGTGTTTTCTTTTAAGGATACAGATTATTTGCTATGCTCTCCAGTCCCAGCTAGATGAAAAACCATCCAGCAGATCAGGAACCAAGTTATGAACTTAATTAAATATTCATATATGGGTATTGAGTACTTTAAACATAACCTTTACTTTATAGCACGCAAAAAGTTGGAGAGGGGGTTTTTTCCCCCACCCTGTTCTTTCCGTATCTGGCACCTGAAATCTCTTGTAGTGGGACCTACAGCCAAGGAACTAGAGTACTAGAACGCAAGTATCAAAATCAGAAGCATTTGCTCTTCCTCAATTCTTTGGTCAGATGAAATAAATCCGGTTTGAAATAATTCCGGTTTGAAATAATTCCAGGTAGACAACAGGCTACAACACGATCATCTCATGCCTCACAGCATCTGAACACCAGGTTTAAAACAAGTGATGCAGGATAGTCAGTTCTTACAAATACTTTTCCTTAAGCAACTACGTATGAAAAACTGTTATTATTCAGCCACCTAGTTCTACTAATATAAGGAATTTCAGACTGAGACTATGAAAATAACTTACTATACTGATATTTAATAATAAACAACTTCAAACTGTCTTTCTAGCAGGCTAGAAAATAACACCATGTAAATAGGACGTGTTTATTTGTATGCAAGAGCTCCTCACTATTAGACAGGTAACAGAAATCTTGATTTTAAAGAGAAATGTGTCTCAGTGAGTTAGAAATCCTACTTCCAGCCTAGAACTCAACAGTTTTGCCACTTTTACTTCTCCTTGCTCTGCTAGCAGCAAGAAGAGTGCACTGAATATCAGTGAAAGATCTGACAAATTCTGAGTTGACTATTACCTGCACTAAGCATTTAGCCTCATCTTGATAACACTGAGAAGAAAACCATCAGCCAAAAAAAAATTAATTAATTTTAATTTTTTACTTGACAGAAGTTGTTTTCCTTCTCCCTTGTACCCAAGCTTAGTACTGAAAGAACTTGCTGTGCTACTAAAATCTCACCCTAGAAGTACATACTCTTTTATTAAAAAACAACTGAAAAAAATTAAATAAGAAGTCTTTAACAATACCTGATATAAAAAATAATTGAAAATACCATAAGAAAGAACATACCAAACTTCAGCTCTTCCTTTTCTTCTTATTTTCATTTCAGTCCATTTGTAACCTATCCTGAGTACATGAAAAGAACTTGAATATGTTACACAAATATTGCTGAGCCAGGAGAACCATTTATAAAATCAAGCCCCACTGGGAGGAGCTCCACTAATTAACAATTAAGTTGGTCATTATATAGAGAGAGAATACCTACAGCTGTTTATTTTTTTTGTGGAGGACCTTTCAGCTGCCTGGAAGAGGGGGCTTCTGAGGATAAGAAGAAAAGCAGGAGCTTTGTTCAGGGCTTTTTTTTTTTTTTTTTTTTTGAACCAAGGGAATGCTCCTTAAAAATCAAGAATTAGTAATAATTAAGTAATGTTAGCATTTTAGGAGTTTTTATAACTAGGTATCATGTTCTTATTTTTTTTCTTTTATATTAATTGAGGGGACTATGCTTGTGTGGGACTTCTCCAGCTGGTGTTAAAATCCTTTAGGGATTTCTAGGTTTTATACTTTATAAAAAGACAAAGTAAGAAGAAAATTGTTCTCTTTTATCACACTTCAGCTGTTTTTTCTTGCCTTTAGAGCTTCTGTTGCTCATGTCCTTTTCTAGTTGATATACTACAGAAATTACTATCTGTTAGTACCACAAGAGCCTCGAATAGAAGTAACGCTTTGAAGCTGGGAAGGAAATACCTTGCTGTGTCTTTTTTAATCTCCTGTTAGTATGTGAAAGACAAGCTGCAAAATAACTTTCCCTTAAGTATGAGAGAAAATACTGAACCTCAAGTTGTTTCAACTAGAGTTAAATCAAAAAGGTTATTTTTCCATCCATTTGACTCGCTGCAGGTCTCTCAAGCAACCACTTTGTTAGATGTGCTCCTTCCCTGAAGACCTTATCTGAGGTTGTATCTACAGTGAAGTTACAGACAGATGCATTTTGCTAATTTGAATTTTTAAAATGCTTTAAAGCTCCTGTCTTCCTCCAGCATAGCTATTTTCTCCTCCAGGAGACAGGAAAGCTGTTCAGACTAACAAATTCTAGTTTACTTTTTG
The DNA here is from genome assembly GCA_033124195.1 of Coracias cyanogaster. Classification (NCBI taxonomy): domain Eukaryota; kingdom Metazoa; phylum Chordata; class Aves; order Coraciiformes; family Coraciidae; genus Coracias; species Coracias cyanogaster. The sequence continues at coordinate 15,278 of JAVSBS010004539.1, forward strand.
GACATACAAATGCCCCTGAACTCATTAGTTGACTTGAATTCCAGCCATCTCCCAGTATGGTTTAAGGCTCTGGTATGAATTTGTATATGTGTTGCACCGCACCTTTTCTTCTAGATTCTGAGGAAATTCCCCCAAGCATCAGAGTGTGGAGCAAACTCAGCAGACTTTGGAGAAACGTAGAATTATTTTTCTTTCAAGGTTCGACTGAGCAGTACTAAACATACCGATGGTAGCAATTAAAATAGTCTTTATCCTAAGATCTAACTTGGTATCTTGCATTCTACCCTTGGCTGACTGAAAGAATAAATATATCAGATAACTTGGAAAGGACTTGCTTAAGAACAAAGTCTTCATCTCATACAGGTTTTCCTCGATATTGGAGTGAGGGAAAAGGAGAAATAAGTTTTCTGTCCACTGCTTCTACTTATCAATCTTGGTAGCATTCTTCCTCCTAAATAAGATTACCTGGAGTACTGTGTTCGACTCTGGGGTCCCCAGCATAAAAATAACATGGACCCATTCATGCAGGTCTGAACGAGGGCCGTAAAGATGATCAGGAAGCTGAAGCACCTTCCGTATGAGGACAGGCTGAAAGAGTTGAGATTGTTCAGCCTGGAGAAGAGAGAGCTCTGGAGAAACCTTATTGTGGCCTTCCAGTACTTAAAGGGAGTCTACAGGAAAGCTGGGGAGGGACTTATAGAAGGGCATGTAGTGATAGCACAAGGGGTAATGGCTTTAAACTGAAAGAGAGTAGATTTAGATTAGATATAAGGAAGAAATTTTTCACTGTGAGGGTGGTGAAACACTGAAAGATGCTGCCCAGGGAAGCTGTGGATGCCCTATCCCTGGAATTGTTTAAGTTCAGGTTGGACAGGGCTCTGAGCAACCTTTTCTAGTGGGAGGTGTCCCTGCCTATGGTAGGGGAGTTGGAACATGATGACCTCTAAGATCCTTTCCAGCCCACACCATTCTATGATTAAATATCAAAGTGTGTTGGAGGAACAAGAGCCTGTAGGGTTATGCAAAACATGGGATCTGAAAACCCTCTCCTATCAAATTTGTTTGGAGACTTGAGAAAAATTCCACTTTGCTGACTTGATTTTTGGTGCTGGATAATTCTGCCCTACTGACACTGAAATAGTTCTTACTGGGTGTGCAAAAGGGAATTCAACTTTATGTTTCTGGACACAGCCTTGCATCTCCAAATTCAAAGGCAAGTGGGTAGGTAACATAAGACTGAAAATTTCAATTTTATATGAAATTCAAATGCCAGAGTCCCACTTCAGCCATTATTTTCAAGTCCTCCTGTTGTGCTGGTTTAGCCATTGTCACTTTATGCTGCCACCAGTTGCCTGATCACACAGGTCAACACTGAACTCAACAACATCACCTCAGAAGTCTTCTTTCAGACAGTCCTGCCATAAGTCCCTGTGGGCCCAGCTCCTCCACTGCGCACTGTGGTGCCAGCATCGCCTGCTGGACACAACAGACAGAGATGGCTCCCTCACATGGAAGGACACCGAGAGAGCTCAGAAAGATGCAACCAGCTTCAACAGAAGCCACACACAACAGGAAACTCCTTCTACTGATTGGCTCATGGTTAAAGTAGCCCTGTCCTCGCCCACTGTCCCAACCACGGCCACCTGTGTGAGGGCAGAGATACAAGTGGGCCAGGTTCTGCCTCTGGAACATGAAGCCAATAGGAAAACCAAACATTCTGGTGGGTTGTGACTCATTCACAGGCCAACTCCAATTTGGGGCCAACAGCTCAGGTGCCAGCACTTCACCTCCACAGGAGTGTTATTTTTCCACTAATAGCTAGGAAAAAGAGTTGACCCGTATTCTGCTTAAACGGGCTGTGGGTTTTGTTAATGTTGATATTCAGTTTAAAACTATCTTGGGAATTGAAGACAGAGGTTAGAGTAAGGTTATTTCTTACTAAGGTTTTAATTGGTCACTGATTCATCTGAACACACAAGCTGGTGTACTCCCTGTGGATTGCTGACCTGTTGAACTGGACCTTATGTCCTTCATGGAAATCTGCAAGCGGTGTTATTGATTAGATTGCAAACACCCCTGGCCACCTTGTGCTCTGGGGTCTTGCTAATTGCTGCCTCTTGATAATGGGTAGAAATCTTGTTTGTTTGCCTGTCAACACCTCTCACAAAACACGATTCAGCTGGCTACATGTTTTTGGAAGTGAGGTGACAGATAGTGGGGAAACAGATGGTTTGTAGAAATAAGCTGTCACCATTTGGGATTAGACAGTAAACCTGAAGTACTCCTTTACTAGACAATCTCCCGGGACCTGAAATACGTTAACAGATCATACCCAGCTTCCTTCCTGTGCTGTTCTTCTGCAGGAGAAACAGGCCAGATTTATGCTAGCAATATTTTCTTTAAAATATTTAACTAAAATTCTTGTAATTGCTGCATATATTTGTCTTGAGTTGGGGGAGGCTCTTTCTGTGCTTGTTTTGGTGCCTCCCTCCCATTCTGCATTTCATTACTTCTAACTTAAGCACCTGTCCCACAACACTGCCCATCCAACTTGTCTAAAAAGCTGCCAAGTGTAAGTCTACTGTGACATGAGTACTATGTATGGGCTGAAGGGCAAAAGAAATCTTCTGCATCCTGCAGCACTTCAAATTAAAGTGGTGAGACCCTGGCCCAGGTTACCTAGAGAGGTGGTTGATGCCCCATCCCTGGAACCATTCCAGATCTGGTGGGACATGGCTCTGAGCAGCCTGCTCTAGTTCCAGATGTCCCTACTCCGTGCAGGAGAGTTGGACTTAATGACCTTTAACCTTTCCAACACGAACAATTCCATTATTCTATAGTTTAAAAGCCCTTTGGTAGCACACGTGCTAGGTGACTTCCTAGTGACTCAGTCTACACAGAAATTTGGGACCTATTTATCCCATAACAAAACATACTTGAATTGGGAAAGCAACTGCATGAGTAGAGGACCTGCAGCAGGTTTTTTCATTTAGTTCATTGCAACAGACACAGCCCAGAGTTAAAACTTCACTGTCAGTGACACAAAGTTAGAACAGTGATTACATGAGGAGATAAACAAATAGACACTTCAACTTGAGGTTTATCTTTGCAACTTAAGATCTTTGGAGAAGATTTTAAAAAAACTAACAGTCCTCTCTCAAAAACAGCCATTCCTACCTATTCATCCTTGAATTATTGTGTGGTGGCATAAATACCTTGGGGAATAGTGTTAGTGATACCTTCTGGAAGCATTTTAAATCTCCAAGCAATTAAAAACAAACCTTCTAAGCCCTTGGATTTCCTTAAGTGATATGCAGAAACCCTTGATGTACGCAATGTGCTGGACAAAGTAAATCAGCCACAGGCGTTAGGCTGATTTCTGTGATATTCACAGGCTTGCAGAATAACTTAGGTTAGAAAAGATCTTTGGATGTTATTCTGATCCTTTTCCCCTGCAAAAAAACCTCTTCAAAATTGCATTAGGTTGCTCAGTGAGTTTGAACAGCTTCCAAGGATGTGGCCTCCACAGCTGCTGGAAAGGCTCTTCCTTGTGACGGTCCTTATTGCAAAGAACTTTTTCCTTTTAACAAAGGCAACTGCTGGAGAGGGTCCAGCAAAGGGCTATGAAGATGATGAGGGGATTAGAACATCTCTCTTACGAAGAAAGGCTGAGGGACTTGGGGCTTTTTAGCCTAGAGAAGAGAAGACTGAGGAAGGATCTTATCAATGTTTATAAATACTTACAGGGAGGGTGTCAGGAGGATGGGGACAGTCTTTTTTCAGTGGTGCCCAGTGACAGGACAAGAGGCAATGGGCACAAACCTGAACATAGGAAGTTCTATCTAAACATGAGGAGGAATTTCTTTACTTTGAGGGTGGCAGAGCACTGGAACAGGCTGCCCAGAGAAGTGGGGGAGCCTCTGTCTCTGGAAGCATTCAAAACCCTCCTGGATGCAACCTGCTCTAGGTGAACCTGCTCTAGCAGGGCGGTTGGATGAGATGATCTCCAGAGGTTCTTCCAAACCCCATCATTCTATGATTCTGTGACATGAGGCTTTCCCTTACTGATACATGTTACTGTCGGCTTATGTCTCCAGGCTGTGAAGTATCCTTTGAATTGCAGCCACGTGGTAATCTAGGGATAGCTTACATTCAAAAAGAAAAAGAAAGAAGGCAGTTGATATCTTTGTCACCAACGTGTTTTCCCACAGTTGCAAGATGCTGCCTGAATAGTGCTCAGGGGATGCTTCCAGTGCACGTCTATGACCAACAACTGTCATGGAGACTGTTACATCTTTCAGTCAGTGCCTTTTATCACAGATCACCTTCTGGATCTTCACAAGAGATCAGGTTTCCATCCCCCCTTCTTGTTCCTGAAGATGAAGCATTGCTCTACCATGACCTTCTTAAGCATGTCACCACCTGGATTTACACTGTAAAATAACATGAGGTCTCTCAATGCTTTTTCTGCAGCCATCTCACAAATCATTTAAGAGACTATGAATCGTTATCAGGAAGCTAGGGGTGATCCAGCACAGATGGATCAGCAGCCCTAGGGACCAGTTGAGCAGGGATGGGCTGATATCTGAACCTGACCTTATATGGGTCTCCTGAACCCACAATCAGAGGATATGATGAGGGTCTCAGGGGAGACTGGGCCAGGAATTCAAGCCTATAGGTGCTCTTGGAGCCTTGCCAAGCTGTAGACATGCACATGCTATGGTTAAGCAGGGAATAGAAATTGTAGTATTGCACAAATCCTTTGGGGTGCTTCCAGAAAACTGGTTAAACTCTCACACTTCTCATGGAGGTGTAGCTCTTTATGTGCAAAAAAAAAAAAAAAAAAAAAAAGCTGTTCTTAGTAGTAAAATGACAAATCTCAGTGATTTCAGAGACCCTGCGGCCCTTCTCCACAGCGTTGTCCAGTTCTGGGGTGCCCCAGGTACTCAGAAGGGTTCTTTCTTGACTGTTAAAGATACAGCATGGCTGTATGGGTGGCACATGGGACACACTGGGTTGCATTTACCCTCATGGGAACTGTGGGGAAAATGTCCTTGTGGTGGCAATGGTTTCATTTTGCCCAGCCTAAAAAAGATCATCAGCATGCCCAAATTCTCAAAAATAACTTTGAGGTGTCTAATTGGCAGGGTATGGTTTTCTGATGAAGGCATAGATCCTCGTGGCCATAACCTCATATGAGCACCAGCTCTCTTCTAAGAGGTGAAGAGCGAGCTGCTTTCCCACGGTGACTTGCTGACGGAGGCAAAAGCTTCTGTCAGGGCACATGATGCTTTATAAATGTCAGGGATGTTAATGCCTCAGAAAAAAAAAAATCTCTTCTCATGAGCAGGGGTCTGCTTTCACACCATCTGCAGATCTTTCTCTCCCTTCCTCCTTATGTAGCAACCACAGAGGAGAGATGCCAAAAAGAACGTACACCAGATTCACAGCCGCTGCAATGTAAACACTTGTCAAACAGCACAGAGAAGTGAAATATAGTCAAGGGATTTGTGCTCTGTTTATTTACTCTGGGGCCATATGCCAAGTAGTTCAATAACACTGAGGAACCCAAACCATCAGCTGTATAAACCCAGCATGACCTATTGCTGGACTTGCTCTTCCAAAGGTAGAAAACAGCTGAACTCCTGAACTCATCTAAATGAGCACGTTTTCAATAATTTTTATTATTTTTGCCATTGGACCATTTTCTGGTTTAAAAGGAATCTAGGAACAGCACCTGAAATAATTGGTTTTTTTCAAAGAAAAATCAAGTCAGTGATTAAACCAGGTTGGTGATGAAAATTCTGAATTTTGTGAATGAAGCGAAACCTTCCTATAGACAGTCAAAAATGGACTGTTTGTCAGCCTTCCGGCTGCACTCCATCAAATAACAGGTTTTCAAGGGAACCACAGTTTCTCTGAGATAAAAAGACGATCTGACAGTAATTAATTCCTGGGTGCAAAATCCACGAGGGATTCTCTCTTTGCCCTACAATACTTTAAGCAAGTGTTAGGTCCAGGTTTGTTATTAATTATCTCCTCTCTTCTTGTCTGGATTGCAGATAATTCTAGAAATGTCCTTGTGCTCCTGTAGGTCTCATGACGTCTGGGGTGCAAGTCTTGGCTCCCAGGCTGATGTGACTTCAGCTCCAATGTTGGGTTGTTCAAAGATTAGAGTCTACAATTAGTGGTGTACAATTAAATGCTTGAGAAATAAGAAAAGATAAACCGAGGGCCTTAGGGTCAGAGGACAAGTGAAAAGAATCCCACATTTTTATCCCTTCCTATCCTGCCCCTCAAATGGAGACAGTTTTAAAAATATTTCATGTTTTCAATAAGAAAGGCTGGCAATAGCTTATCCTTCCGGGTGTCCCAAGACTTCCTTCACGTGTATTTTGAGGTTTATTTCCCCACTTGAGATCTGATTGATTTTTTTTCCTTGCACCCTCTGGTGGCAATAAGTACAACAATATTCAGTGTCGATTGGCAGCTTGACAAGATGGTCCTCTGATACAACTGATGTTACCAGATCGCTGCCTTCCTACCTACAGCCTTACACGCTGCAGGGGCGTTTTGAACGAGGGCTAGGATCAGGTAGGAAGGAGGGCTTAAATTCCCTGTGTCTCCATCTCCTTTAGAAACAGATATGGGAAGCCTGTGAACCACAAACAAGGTGCTAAAATGTAAGCAAGATGTATCTTCACCTCTCCAGCTACTCGATGGAAAAGACTGGGAAGTGAAGTTGCTTCAACTTCAGAGTTCATTGTACAGCCTCTGCTTAGAAGGAATTTTTTTCCTGACTCCAGTGGGATATATTTTCTTCTTTGCTTTGAGAAAGGAATGTAACTGATTTGCAGTTTTAAACAAACACGGCATACACATGCCAAGTGTAATTCACCGGGTGTGAGGCTTAGCCGTCAATTGCTCTGCCAATAACAATGAATAAATATATACACCTTTTATGTAACGTTTTGGTGAAATATTTGTAGTTTATGGATGTGACAGTCTGTAGCGACTCAGCGCAGCAGGCAGCACTTAACAAACTTTCTCTATGATCTGCTGCAAGTAGAGATAGAAAATATTGTGCTAGACCTGGGTAAAGCCCGAGGGGTTTAAAAGTCAGATTCACCTTTGCAACACAGAGTTTAGCAGGGCTTAACTTAATCTGTCATTAGATTTTGGGCTTCACTGAAGCCATGCAGTCTGTGCCTTACCTATTTTTTCTGTAGTCAGCAATTGCTGCCAGTATTGCTGATTGCTCCCAAGGAATCCTCATGTAGGCTTCCATCCATGTGCATGCCAGACTAGCATCACTTCAGCCTCAACATGAGGCCACGTGCTCCTCACCCGTTATCAACCCTTCTCAGACACCACCGGGAGTGATGACAAATGGGAAGGATGGGCTGGGTTTGCGGTGGATTGCTTAATTGGTTGTCCTTATCAAAGAGACCTAGAGCAGTTTCAAATTCCTTCATTAAGCTGTCTGACTTCCCTTGGAAAGAAAGGTTACACACAGAGTCACAGATCATAGAATGCTTTGGGTTGGAAGAAAGCTTTTAAAGTTCCTCTAGTCCACCCCCTCTGCAGTGAACATCTGCCTTTATTGTTCCCACTTTTGGTCTATTCCTAGTTTCCTAGTAGAACTTCTACCAGGCAGAGTAGACATCAATCCTCCTTTCACTGTGACTCGGGAACTGCTTGATTTGCTCCTGTATGAACATCTCAGAAGTAGAAGGGTTTCTCGCCCTCATTAAGAGAACAGGCAGACTTGAAAGTTAAAAACATATGGAGTTTCAGTGTTATTGCAATAGAAATGCAGAGAGTTGTGAATTTCTGTTCACATACGTGGGGGGATTTCTACTGTTCAGTTTTCAGCGTTATTTTGCCAGAATAACATCTTCAGGATTTTCTTCCTCTAAGAAAAGATGGACAATGTCAGAAGGAGAAATTTGGCCGTTTTTCTCCTTTTAGAGAAGCAGCTTTGCAAAACAGGAGAAAGATGTATGAAGTAGCATATTTCTGGTTCTTTAGATATAGAAACATAGACATTAACTTTTAGTTTTACCCCCATAGATTTATGGAACACAAAATTTAGATTGTATCTGATGAAATGTCCCTACTACCTGTTTAAAAAAAAAAATCCATAACTGCAAATTTATTGAATATTATTGAATAGGCTGAACATGAGCCAGACATGTGCCCAGGTGGCCAAGAAGGCCAATGGCATCCTGGCCTGTATCAGAAATGGTGTGAGCAGCAGGAGTAGGGAGCTGATTGTGCCCCTGGACTCGGCACTCATGAGACCGCACCTTGAGTGCTGTGTCCAGTTTTGGTCCCCACAGTACAAGAAGGACATTCAGGTGCTGGAGCGGGTGCAGAGAAGGGCAACAAAGC
>JAVSBS010004540.1:0-49042 GCA_033124195.1 Coracias cyanogaster
TGAGGTTGGCCGGGGCTCTGAGCAACCTGCTCTAGTTGCAGATGTCCCTGCTCAGTGCAGGGGGGTTGGACTAGATGACCTTGAAGGGTCCCTTCCCGCCCCAAACCAATCTATGATTCTATAGCAAGAAAAGGCAGATGGAGAGATCAGCCTACCACTTGCAGAGGGGCAATGGTGGGAGGAAGGTCAGCCTGGTGCTTAGGGCTGTGGAAAATGAGAGGAAAAAGGTATGGATAATATTTAGAGGAAGGATATTTGAACTGCTTCTGGGGACACTGCTGGAGTAGAGCATTACAGTAGGAAATTGTTGTGCGTAAAATAAGGCTTTGCTCGTTCTGACGATGGGTCAGCTCAGTACCTTTCCTTGCAAGAGCAGACATGGAAGCTTGGTTGGACGTTCTGTTCTTTGCAGATTTTTGTTCTTCATGGTGGAGGATTTCAAGGTAGAACAAATTCCTTAGAGCGAGATCTCTGTTCTGTCTTGGGCCGCAAAAAAAGACCCACAAACAGAACAAATTTATTATTTAATTTTTCTCTTCTGGCCTGGCTCTTTTCACCAATGATTCTGGCATGTGCTCTGGGATTTTTATTGGCTGCTACTGAGAATGCTTTTATTTTAACTTTCTAGGAAACAGAGGGCTTCTCTTTGAAGTCTGGGATAACGCCTCTGATATGACAGAAGCAGGTCCTGGATATAGATGGCAGTTTGTACCTAATGCCAGTTCCCCAGTAAGATTTCTGTCTGGGGCAAAGAAGTCCTTCAGGTACTCAGTGATCTTAAACAAATGAAGACATGGCAATCACCTTTAGCAGTGTAAGGTGTAGGAACAACACCTGACAGCTCTTTACAGCAGAGCCTTACTGCATAACTCCTATAAATCAAAGCAAACCAAGGTTCTTTTGAAGCTCAAAATATTCAGCAAAGTGTTTTATTTTTCCTCCTTTTGCTTTCACTCAGGATTTCTGCTCTGCCTGGCCTAGATATGCTGAAATGCCCCAAAAGATGTTGCTGTGGAGGCAGAAGGAGCTTTTGTTAGAGGCTTTCTTGGCCTGGAGCTCTGGTCAGATGTGGAGGGTCAGATCCTCAGCTGATGGAAATAAATTGATTTGCCCCATGCTGCAGAAATATATTAGCCATGTTGGTGCCCATTGTCTCTTCAGATACACCCTTGAAAAGTTACACAGTGTGCATAAATGTTTTAATTTTTTTGTCACTTCTCTGTTTTTCTCAGTTTATCTTGTGCATGATCTTGAGCTTTTCCCTGCCTGTTAAGGGTTAAAACTTTACCTGAGACAAAATGCACAGGAACATAATCAACGAGAAAACCATACTTATTTTCATGGAGCTGTTGTTTTCCTTTTTGAAAACTTCTGCAAAGCATAAATGACATTTATTGTGAAAATGGATCATTTTGAGGTTCCTTCCATTTTGAAGTCTCTGAGTTTTGCTATAACTTTGTCTCACAGTCTTTCCTTGTTACTCAGTGTGTGTGAAGGTGGATTGTGGCCCTGGTTTGGGGTGGGTTTTTTGGTATATTATATTTATTATGGATAAATGTATTTTTTGTACATTATGGCTGTTCTGCTTTTGTTTAGCTCCAGGCTTCGTGGATTTTTTGTGGCTCCTGAGACCAACAATTACACCTTCTGGATTCAGGCAGATGGTCAAGCATTTCTCTACTTAAGTTTGTCCCAAGATCCAGAACATAAGGTATTACTCTTGGCAGAGAAAAAATAAGACCAGGGTAGGAAATGGTAGGTCACAGCAAGTGGGAATTTCCTCAGTGTGCATTGGCTTATTGGCCTCTACTATTAATCTGTTGCAGAGGAAAATTTGTATGATTATATTTGATGTTTTACATTGGTCCTATCATCTGCTCAGTCACATGAAAAACTCACTCCTGCAACCAGAGTCATTGAGTTTCTTTTCCAGAAGACGTTTTAGTAATTCAGCACATCACCACCACTAAAAACCTATGCAAGGAGACCTGGAGGCTTGCTGTTGACTTCCTCAGTTTACCTCCTTTTTTGCCTGTTGAAATTTTGCCCACTGAAAACTTTGGTCCTTCCCTTTTTAAGGCTGAAAGGATGCTATAAATGAAGGTGATCTATTTCTCCAGGCTGCTGTGAAGCGTAGTAACTGAACGGGGCTAGAAAAAATATAAAGATCTTCTTATCTATTAAAAAAAATAAAAGTAACATTACTGATCTTACTAACGATAACATACTACATCTCAGATGGCTGTAGACATAGTCCTTTCTTCTGTATTTGCTGGGCACGAGAAGTAGAACTTAAATATTCCATAAAAAGTTGCATGGAGAACAGTTCTTAGGGCTAAGGTCAGCCATAAGAATCATCTTCTTTATGATACTGAACCTTAAACCAAAGCGCTTTGAGATGGTGGCTTTTTCCTGTATAATAGGAAAGAACGTGTCAACCATCAACCCTCTGCTATCAGCTGTAAGCACAAGTCTGGATTTTTTGAAGCTGTGGTGTTGGATGGTGTCTTTTGGGGCTGCAGAAATGTCTCTGATTTGGTTGTTCTGGCCACAGATGAGAATAGCTTCTCTCCCTGCTGGCAACTCGGAGTGGTCCAAGAACTGGGTGAAGAACTGGAGCGAGCGTTGGCAGCCGAAATCCCAGAAATTTGAGCTAACTGCTGGTTCAAGGTACTACCTGGAAGCGTTGCACCATGGAAAGTCAGCCAGCAATGGCATGAGAGTTGGAGTCCAGATACATAACACGTGGCTGAATCCTCATGTGGTGAACAGCTACTACACTGAGAGACATGAAATTTGGGCTCGCTCCTTGCATCTCCCAGAAGTGCAGGTCAGTGCTGTGTGCTTGACTCTGGGAGCTGGGACTAGCCCTGAATCAGTTGACATGAATGGCAGCAAATTCTAATTATAAAGGCCTCGTTGGTGTTAGACATGAAAGTGTGTCCCCACCTTGGTTTTAACCTGCTGAGGAAGTTGATGAGAACAACATCATGACCTGAAGGAGTTTGTGGGTTTTTATACACATCAGTGGGCGTATGTAAACTGTGTGCCTCCATTATGATCTCCTCATGTGTTGAAGTTTAAGTGTTCATGTTTTTGTCGCGCTCATTAGTGCCTCACCTTGTCAGATAATGCTAGTTAGTACAAGTTTGGGCCAGTTATTTCCCCCCATTAGCGACAGCACATTTGGTGTTATCTGGTCAACCCTATTCTGCAATCAGATGACAGCAACTTTCAGCTTAAGTGCTCAGCAGCGAGGGAAGGTTTTCTAGGTGGTTAAACCCCACAGCTGCAGGTCAGGATCCTTAGGGACCATTTGTGGTTGCTAGCACAGGTCATATGAGCCTTGTGTTCTCATTAAACTCAGAACAGGAGCTCAAGGCTTGTGTCAGGAGGAACCATGGAGGATAAGCAGTTTAAGAGTAGCTGAAGGGACCCTTGATTTACAGATGCTTAAAAAGGCCAAGTATTGGTGGTAACATCTTTCTTGGTAGAAGATACCAGGTTTTAAGCCTATGCATCTCAAGCAGTTTGTATCTGTTTTCATGGTTTTATTTGTTTCTTTGCTTGCCAGATGTTGACTGTGTTTGGTACAGGGCAGTTTAGTATCTCCTGGAATAACACATTGCGTAGAATGATCCCCACAAATGCTACAGCTCGCCAGGTAAGCATCATTAAATGCTGACACCCAGTCCTCTGCTGGGGTGTGGTTGATGGAGCTCTGGTATCTGACCGCAGTTGAGCATTTGGGCCAGAAACCGAGATAAATTTTACGTTATGTAGGGGTGATATTTGTTACTAGGAGTGTCTCACAGTGAAATTTTTTGGTGGGGTTGACTCCCAGGTATATTCTAAGCATATCACAACATCTGATCTTGTCATGTCATGTCTGCAATAAAGTATGTGGTGTCTTCAGATACCAGACCCCTGGATGTCTCCTCTAAGACCAGATGTGTAGCATATGGCTCTTGCTTTCAGATAAGAGCTCTGATTTGGCTTCTTAAAAATCCCATAGCCTCTTGATGCAATAGTTCATCACTGTAAAAACTACCCTGGGTGATAGCTGCATGGCAGTCATTAAACATCTAGTCAACACAACTGGTGGAGCCTGGAGGGGCATGTAGATGCCCAGGCTGTGATATAGCTCATGCAAGAATTCTGCACCTTTCTGAGGAGGCTGCTGGGCACCTAAAGGATGTCTCATACCCCTCAAGGCTATCAGATATGGAAGTTTACATTCCACATTGAGATTAATTTTATTCTCTACCCTTTGGTTACCTCCTTGCTCAGAGCTGCTTTGCCACTGGTCCCTAGCTGATGAAAAATATAGAAATGTGTGTGTTGAAGCTCTCTGTTGAAATGATCCAGACATGGTTGTACTGTGACAACAATGGTGCTGGTGGACAACAAGATGATCATGAGCCAGCAATGTGCCCTTGTGGCCAAGAAGGTCAATGGCATGTTGGGGTGCAGCAAGAAGACTGTGTCCAGCGGGTCAATGGAGGCTTCCCCCCCACCCACTCTGCCGTGGTGGGCCTCATTTGGAGTACTGTATCTAGTTCTGGGCTCCCTGGTTTAAGAAGGGCAGGGAACTGCTGGAGATGGTACAGCAAAGGTCTACAAAGATGATTAGGGGACTAGAACATCTCTCTTATGAAGAAAGGTTGAGGGACTTGGGGCTTCTTGCCTAGAGAAGAGAAAACTGAGGGGAATCTTATCAATGCTTAAAGAGTGGGTGTCAGGAGGGTGGGGCCAGTCTCCTTCCAGTGATGCCCAGTGATAGCACAAGAGGTAATGTGTACAAACTTGAACAGAGGAAGTTCCATCTAAACATGAGGAGGAACGTCTTTACTTTGATAGTGTCAGAGCACTGGAACATGCTGTCCAGAGAGGTTGTGGAGTCAGCCTCTGGAGACTTTCAAAATCTGCCTGGAAGCTCTCCTGTTTAACCTGTTCTGGGAGAACCTGCTCTGGTTGGACTAGATGATCTCCAGAGGTCCCTTCCAACCCCCACCACTCTGTGATTCTGTGGCTGCTTTTCATTTTCTTAATTTTTTTAAAGGTGCAAACAGCAATAGAGGAACTTCTTTCAGTAGGATGTGAAACTGAGCCTGCTTCTGCTAAAATCCTTTTCCGTGATGGCTTTGAGAAAGAAGGTAATGATCTTTTGTGCCAAATAAGTGGTATTAAATGTGAGAGTTGTTTGCTTTTTATGAAATTTACTTTAAAGTATTAATGATAGTAAATTTACACTTTTAATGGGTTTAAGTGCATGTGTTTCTCAGCTCTTCATTATTTGAATGTATTCTGATGGTGGTGTTCATGGGACTAATATTAAAACCAACATGATTAATATAATAATATGAGGTACTGTAATAGATTGTATGACTCAGTTATATTGCAAGAAACTTAGGAAGAAGTTCTTTATTATTTAGGTGGTGGAATACTGGAACATGTTACCCAGAGAGGTAGTGGAGGTCCCATCCCTGGAGATGTTCAAGGTCAGGCTTGATGGGGCTCCTTGCAACCTGATCAAATTAGAGACATCCCTACTGACTGCAGGGGTGTTGGACTAGATGACCTTTAAAGGTCCCTTCCAACCCAGTGTGTTCTATGATTCTATTATATGTTTTGGTTGTTAAAAACATTTGGAGTAGAGATAAAAAATGCAAGTTCTGGGGCATGTGAAATTATTCATGTTTCAATTTGTCTGCTGGGGAAGCAAATCTGCTGTAGCCCACAGCTACAGCTCAGGCTGTGGAAGAGGCTGATTGTGACTCTGGAGATCTTAGCTTTCAGTGTTTCTTGATATCTGTGGTATTCTTGGTCGCTCAGGCAAGGTGTAAAACATCAATTGCTTCTGTAAAAAAATAGAATTATTGACAGTAGTTTTCTAACATTGAAGGTATTGTCCATACCAGAAAGCTACTATAGTAACTCCAGTAACACTGGCCCAGGTTGCCCAGAGAGGTGGTAGAAGCCCCAACCCTGGAAACATTCCAGGTGAGGTTGGCCGGGGCTCTGGGCAACCTGCTCTAGTTGAAAATGTCCCTGCTCAGTGCCGGGGGTTGGACTAGGTGGTCTTTAGAGGTCCCTTCCAACCCAAACCACTCTATGATTCTATATCTGTCAACAGTAATAGGATACTTACTCTATGCAGAAAAGTAGATGATTACCCAAAGGCCTCATATCTCATTCTTGTACTTGGTATAGAGAGAAATTACAGGTCCCAGGCAGTAATATGTATATTTGGTGATTGTGTCCTCCAAGTGGAGGAAAACAATTAATTAACTTTAATAGGAGAGGGAGGGAAGCTTTATGCAAAAAATGAAAACAGCAGCTAAACATTGTTACCGTGATCCCAAATCTACGATTCTGCCAACAAAAATGAGGGAAAATTGAGCTAAAAGCCAGTGATAGTCCAGCAGTACAGCGGGAATAATACCAAAGAGAATAAAGGAGAACCTGGATTTTCACTGACGATTGTAAAATATAAATAACATTGAAACACAGCAGAACAATGGTGAAATTGTGGTGAATGGATGCTAGGAAAATAAAAGAACGGCCAGAGACACTCGGAACTGGGGTCCATCTAGCCCAGCTTTTAACTTCATTTTGCAAGCTTTATTTCTATTCCTGGAATAAAAGGCAGACTATCAGTATGTCATGACAGGAAAAAGTCTTTTATGTACTAGGGAAAAAAGAAATCCTCAAAGTTTTTCAGCAGCAAAGCTGATAGACCAATGGAACATACATCCCAAAGGGGAAGGTGGATTCACTGCTGCTTTGTACATAAATTTCCAGCTTTGCCTGAGTGGTTTTGGGAAAGGGAAAGTGGAGTTGGTTAAACATACCCTATATGGCTAAAGACAGTACTATTTGCCATGAGGTTTTATGGTCAGAACAGAAATGTACTGGTACTCCTGTCTTTCGGCTCCCTTAAGCTGGGGACAGTTGCCCTGCAGATGTTCACTATTTATCTGGGCAGGAGAATACTTAAGGGTAGGAGTGTTTGACAAATTTTGGATATGCTCTTCCTGTATTTTCATGGATCTCTTGACCATAGTGATGTCTTCTGAATAATTTTCAGGCCTTTCATCCCCTCTTGTTTTTCTCTTTCTGTTAGATATGAAGGATGTGATTAACACAGGACACGTTGTCAGTGGAACGGAGCCTTTCTGTGGGAGGTTCAGTGTTCACAGACCAAGCCAGCTGGTGAAAACTTCCCCATCAACTCTACCAAGATATGATCTTACTAAAAACACACATGTAAGTGGCTGCTCTTGATGAGGAGCTCATGCTGAGGACTCAATACTGAGAGCCCAGTCAGCAGCATAAAATCTCCTCATTTCCTTAGACTTCCCAGAAATCCACTAAAGATTGTCTTTGGCCAGTGCTTGTGGACAAAGCACAGTGTCTTTTATTGACTAGGTGGATAGTTTGAGATTCCTGAGATGTAGATATTAACACATCTGTCTGCTATCTGCTCCTGGGGATACACCACTTGCTGAGGAAAACATGGGATAGTTTTGGGAAAAGATGGAAGATGCAGGGATGACCACTTTTCAACAAAAGGGAAAAAAAAATATTCTTGTTATCTGGCATTCCACTCTTACTTTTACGCTTAATCTTCTACATCTACTTTTAATGGGAGTAAGGTGTTGATTTCAACTGTCAGCCTTTGCCACCAGGGGGAAGGCAAATAGTTGGGGGCTGAAAGGAAGAAGGCAGGAGGGAATGACTCATCCTGTAGTCCTTTCAGACTCCTTTCAGTTCCCTCTCACATACCTCTCCCAGTCCCATTTCCCTACCTGACACCCATTCCCAACCTTGCATCTTGTAAACCTCACAAACTCCTCCAGTCTCTTTTCCTTACTCCCAAATACCTGAAATTCCTGTTGGTTCTTCCCAGCTATGTTTTGCCTCAAAATCTCACTGAGGCCTAAGGGGGCAGTTTCAGGCCATGTGGTGGCTCACAGGTCACCTGGGTGGTAGTGCACCATCTCTAGGTATTACTCAAGGCAATTTGACCTTAAGGGGTAACTTTTATTGCTGACCTCGAGCAAAATGTTTCCCTACCAGTGTTAAACAGAATATTATACTTTCTGCAGCCATAACTCATAAATATAGGGCATGGGGAAACAGCTTTAGGACATGAGGAAACTGCCTCGAGTTGCACCAGGGGAGGTTTTTGTTGGACATTAGGAAAAAATTTTTCACTGGAAGGGTTTTCAGGCACTGGAACTGGCTGCTCAGGGCAGTGGCTGAATCACCATCTCTGGATGCGTTTAAAAGCCGTGTAGATGTGGTGCTGAGGGACATGGCTTAGCAGCAGACATGGTACGATAGAGTTATGGTTGGATCTTAAAGGTCTTTCCCAACCTAAATGATTCCATGATTCTATGGTTACCTGCTTTGATTTGTGAAAGATTGGTTGGTTTTTCTTTCCCCCCATTTTTGCAGGTGTGTTTTGCACATAAAGGCCGTATGAACAATGTGCTTCATATCTCAGTGTCCTACACCAATACCTCTTTCTGTTCAGTGAAGAGGAACCTCACCTGCCTGTGGGATTTCAATGAAACTGACTCTAAAAGGTATCCAGACACTTAGTTTTGAGAAGCTTTCCCTAGTAAGAAGGTGTACTAGGAAAACTGGAAGAAGTAAATTCTTATTTGTATAGGAACAAATTGTCAGTTGGCATAAGCTGACACATTCTTTGTCCCTGTAACACGCTTCCATTCTTTTTGAGGATTTGCTGAGTAAATTTTCATGTTTCTTGTTAAAAGCACTATCTCACCATAGTGGTGCACAGATGGAAGGTTTTTTCTGACTCTGGCAAGCACATCAGAAGGTTTCTGAGGACATTAATTGCATGGTTTCTTTGTCAATAGTCAGTGGATTTTCTACAGTGAGACAGATGTATTCAATTTTTTTTTTTTCCAGGAAACTTATGAGATCATCAGTACACAAAGTCCTGAAAGTTGGTGTAGTCTTTGATTTTCTTTATTTCCCTTAGAATAGATGGGTGGAAAACATTTGGTGTTAGAAGTGAAGTTGGAGGCAGGATGACTTTAAAAAATGATGAGTCTCGGAATGACTTCAAGAAGTGAAGTTGGCAGCTTTGGAAACTGTCAAGTTGTGTGAGGGAGCTGTGTGCGTCCCTGGAATGGGAAGATGGTCTTGGGATTAAATTAGTACATGGTGGAGAGAGCTGGGAGGCTTGGCCTGGTATTCCCAAGGGGTCAATCTCTGGATGGACCCCTGTTGATGTCATTGATGCTATCATAGTATTTTTCCCAAAAATAGAGCTGTGGTAGGTCATTCTCACATCCCACTCTTGTGATGCAGAGCACGATACCTAAGCAGAGATCTAAAGCTTTATTTCTCACTATGGGGAACTCAACAGAGACATGTAAAAAAGTGATGATTGATGACTGGAAAGGATTCCAGTTTAAATTGGAAATTAAGAGGAAATTTTTTACTCTGAGGGTAGTGAGACACTGGAACATGTTGCCCAGGGAGGTTGTGGATGCTCAATCCTTGGATGTGTTCAAGACCAGGTTGGATGGGGCCTTGAGCAACCTGGTCTTGTGGGAGGTGTCACTGCCCATGTCAGGGGGGTTAGAACAAGATGACCTTTGAGGTTTCTTTCAACCCAAACCATTCTATGATTCAATGATCACAAGCAATTGAGCAAGTGTCTTGTATGTGAGTATGTAACAGTAGTAATAACACCAGTACCTCATGATACTTAGAAGCTTCACAAATCACCTCAAAAGTCGATTATTGCCACCACCTCACAGCAAAAGACAGATCACACAATCTTGGTGTCTTCCAGCTGGGTTTTTACCTGCACTGACCTCTGGAAGGGGTGTGTGAATCACTCCCCGGTTCTCCAGGACCTCCCTGCCAGCTCCCCAGTGTTTGTTCATCAGATAGACTTGCTGAGCTCTCTGCTGCCAAAGAAGACATCTGGGTCATTTTACCTTGATGAAGTCATCATCGCAGACAGAGCTGTGACTGGTAAAGGAATCTCTTTTGGTTTGTCTTTTTTTTCTTTTCTGTTAATGTTACGATCTTTCCAAGATGCTTCATTAAAATCTTTAATGATGGGACTGGTTCAATTTTGTCAAAGGGGTTGGTTTACCAGGGGCTCAAACATAATTTTTTTTTCCTGAACTTTTTTCCTTTGTGAAAGCAATCAAGAAGGAGTTGCCAAATATCAATATTCCTGGTACTTGAAAATGTGTTTCTATATATGTGATTCTCCAAAGGTTTTGCCCAGAAAAAAACAAACACAACATAAAACCCGCAAACAGATGTTTCCAGCTATGAAATGAAAATAACATCAGTATGGTGACAGCTGCTCTCCTTGCTCTGATGAATGCTTGTGCTCTTTCTCTTTCAGTTTCTCGGAGGAATCCCAAACCACCTTGGCTAGGTGGAAGGATAGTTGAAGCAGTATCTGTGGTGGGGTCTTCTCCCACTTACAATGTGTCCTGGATAGTGTCTGGCTGTGGTACGAGTCTGCCCCTTCTCTCTCTAAGGTAGGGACAGCAAGTAGATTATCTCAATACACCGTAATACCTCTAGCAGTTCCCCCTGACATGTCAGGAGCTCAGTGTTGTCTGAGACAGGAGATGAGACGCAGTGAAGGATAAGACTGCAGCTTGGCAGTCCTTTTGCTTTAATTGTAATCTTCTCCTTTAGGCATTTCAAGCGGCCCATGTTCAGACTGTTTAGACTATTCAATCCTGCACAGATGTCTGTAGTCATTAGGTGGGCTGCACTTCTAAATTAAGATACTTAGTTTAACTCTCAGCACATGAGAACATCTCAGCTTTGCTTGCCACATAGGATCTTGGGCATACATTATAGACATCTTAGTAAAGGTATCTGATTCTGGTATTGAAGTTCCATTTCATAAATGGGATTCAGTTGCTAAACCAGATGTGTTTAAGAAGTTTTGGCTAACCTGCTGGAGATGCGAGGGGATTGGTTTGTTCTCCTGTGTAGCAAGCAATAGGACCAGAGGAAATGGCCTCAAGTTGCACTCAGGGAGGTTTAGGTTGGACATGAGGAACAATTTCTTTCCTGAGAGGGTTGTCAAGCCCTGGCCCGCGCTGCCAGGGCAGTGGTAGAGTCCCCATCCCTGGAGGGATTTAAAAGCCATGTAGATGTGATACTGAAGGACATGGTTTAGTGGTGACCTGGCAGTGCTGGGTTAATGGTTGGACTTGAGGATCTTGAAGGTCTCTACCAAAATAAACAATTCTATGGTTCTATATGCATGGTCTACCAAGATATGATGTAGGGCTGGAAGGAGATCTAAGCCCTCCTGGAACAGTGGATGCAGATCAGCCAGAGATGTTCCCAAACACCTTTAATGACACCAATTACCATGTTAGGCAATGGAAGTCCACTCTGTGTCCTTTTTTTACTGAGACGATTTCTATCCTGGAAGTCCCGACAATGAAAGAAGAGGCAGAGCCGTAGGATAACCAGATCAGAGAGAGGAACATTAAGGGGCTATACTGGCAGAGAATGAGCCCTGTAAAAGTTGGATTGTATCCAATTGAGTCAGCAAGGACTGGATGGGAATAGAGCCAAGGAAGGGACAAGCTGGAATGATGCTCTCCTCTACAGCAGCCAGCCATTTGGCCCAGTTACTTCACCTGAGTGACTTGCTCAGGTGCCCACAAGAAGCCTCCTTTCAGAAGCAGATGAAGCTCAGTCTGCTGTAACTTAGTTTGTCCTCTTGCCTTGTGGTTTCTCCTCTTTCAAGCAAAAGCAAAGCAATGTGTCATTAGCTTTGAACGCTCTAAAGACAACTAGATTCTCCTTTCAGCAGTGGCTAACATTTGAAGAAAATTAGACTGGTTCACAGAGCAGCCAGGTCCTTGAATTTCCTGGTGAAATCCAAGGTGTTGGTAAATTAATCAATCACCTGTTGGAGTTCAAGTTAGCACAAAGGAAAAGACTGATGCAAAAATGCCTCAGAGAGAAAAATCTAAGAAGCTCATTCTGTTTAGCTAATCCAGAAGAGGATTAAGAGGTAGATTGATCACAGTACCTCTCACCAGGAAAAAAAGTGATTGGCACTGGTGGATTTCTCCATCACAGAGGAAGGTGTAAGAAACCAGTGTGTGAAGGCTAAAAAGCCCTTCCCTCAGGTTCCTCTGTATAACAGGTATGAGGCTCTGGATGTGGAAGGCCAGTCACTGGAGAATACGCATGCTGGTCCATCTACACCAGAGGTGCCTCCAAGGTTAGAAGGGCCTACCTCCTGTATCACAACCACCTCCATGAGGAAGAAAAGCAGGATTATAGTTGTACGTGGCCTTCTTCTTAGGTCCAATATACTGGGCAGTCCCTCCTTGTAGGGAAGTCTGCTGCCTTCCTGGGGTCCAGGTTAAGGGCATCACTAGGAAACTTCCTGTCTTGGTACGGCCCTTGGACTATTATCTGTTACTGATCTTCCATGTAGGCGGAGATGAAGCTGCAGCCCATGCAAGAGTGATCCAAAGGGTCTTGGAGACCTTATTGTGACCTTTCAGTACTTAAAGGGAGTCTATCAGAAAGATGGGGACAAGCTTTTTAGCAGGGCCTGTTGCAACAAGGGCTGATAGCTTTAAACTAAAGGAGGGTTGATTTAGACTAGACCCAAGGAAGACATTTTTTACAATGAGGAGGGTGAAACACAGGCACAAGTTGCCCAGTGAGGTGGTAGAAGCACCATCCCTGGAAATATTCCAAATGAGGTTGGTTGGGGCTCTGAGCAACCTGCTCTAGTTGCAGATGTCCCTGTTCAATGCAGGGGGTGAAATTGATGACCTTTAAAGGTCCTTTCCAACTCAAAGCACTCTACGAAAACAGAAATCAGCACATGGATTAAAAAAAGAGTAGGCTGATCACTGTCTTTAGATATCTTTAAAACGAGCCTGGCTCTTTCTCCTAACAAAGCCCACGCTGTGCTGAATTCTGATCCAACTTCCTGCCATCAGGGCAGGGATATTGTCTAAAACCGGAGGTACCGGCTCTATACCAAACGAGAAGGATCAGTGGTCGTTTTGGTTTCGTATTCTCAAAATTTCCTTTGCAGAAGCCACGGCTGAAGTCTGAGACTTTAGCTGTTATTCAGATATTTAACCACATGGTGGCATCGTTGTACCACACAGAGTCATTTTCCTTCGGAAAAGGAGAGTTTAGTGGCAAGTGAGAATAAATATTTTAGAAGTCGGGCTTTGGGTCAACCCTAATAGCAAATACTGGTGTAATTCAGGGCTGTTGAGATTTTGATAGACTCAGGGAGACTACAGAATGAAGTAGGAAAGGTGTTAGCCTTGATGTTGTAGCTGCTGCCCGGGCTGCATTTACTTGGTCCTTTAAAAACACAAATACTGGGGCAGGACTTGCTTATGCTTGGTGCTGTATAAACAATTTCCTCTATAATAATTTAAAAGGGATGTTTTTCTATCTTTTTATTGTGTTCATTGCTTACATCATGTAGATACAAGTTGGGAGTATTCAATTCTGTCTGAGCTCTGATCATGTTCTCCTGATGTCCTTCAAGAGTATTGTTCTCATAGATGTCCCTCTGCTGCTGGTGACATGGGTGGCACGAGTGGAGGTTCTGACTACTAATGCCTTCATGTGAACCCTCTCTGTCATACAGAGGTGCTTTGCTTGGGGAGGGCTCTAAGGAGTATGGCTACCTCTATGTCTCCACGGAGGATGTGAGAGTCAGCCTCACCATTCAGAGACTGCAGAAGTCATCCCCACCTATCGGAGGGACCTTCCGCATCCACTTGGCCAACACAGTGATATCAGGTAAGAGGAGATGTGAGTACAGATCTCGGATTTCCTTTGCAGGAAACCAAGTGAAGAAAAGACCATATTGAACCTTGGAAATGCTCAGGGTATAGGCTGGCATGTTAAACCCGTTGTGATGGATGTGAGATCTTTGCATTTCATGTCCTGCAAGGCAGGAGATAATAGGTAGGATAGTATTTCTAAATGTTAGTATGAGGTTGTTATAAAATGCATATAGCTACTATATGTGCCTTAATGTTAAAGAACTGTGGATCAGCTCATTAATTGGGATTTTACATCCCAAGGTTTCATTATGCTGATGTTTCTCTAGCCTACGTACTTCTGATCCTCTTGTATGACAACACCTTTACAGGTTACCAGGAATTTCATCCTCTTCTAGGATTACCAGGATTGGTAATTGGTTTGCAGATATGGCAGAGGCTTTTGCGTGTAGAATTGCTTGACTTGAATTAGTCACCCTTTAGATGCTGTAGGTTTTCTTGTGTTGGATTTAAATAATCAAAAAGGCTTAGAATGAAAGTGAGCAGGTTAATCTGAGCAGGGCCAACAATAAAGTTCTTGACTTCAGTTGTAAAGTCCAATAATAAAAGATGAAAAATGCAGCCTTAGAAAATTTGTGAAATAATTCTTTTCTCTGTTGTCATTTAAGATATTCCTACAGTAGCTGAAGGCTGTCTCAGTAATGCCCTGCTTTGAATATAATCTTTAAAAAATGTTCTTCATTCCTCTTGCCCTGTTCCCAGCTCTTGTGCTGTCCCCTCTTTCTTATGAATTGGTTTAGAGAGATTTATCGCATCTGCAGCTTTGAATGGCTATGGGTATTTATATCAAAAGAAATAAAACATTATTTGCATTTATTTGAGATTGAACTCCACAAAATCTCTTCTTCAGAGGCTGATTCCCACCATACCTCTCTCATTAGGAAGTTTCTGACCTTTTTATTTTGAAGGAACATGACTTGGACACTAAAATTTCATGTCTCCCAAAAACGTATGTTGCACCTAATGAAAAGTATTAGATGAAATTTCTGATGGTCCCAACTGGAGAGATCTTTCTCATTTTTCTAAGCTATTAAATAGTGCAGATCTTTTGGCATTTGGGAGCCAGTAAATTTCCCTGTGCCTCTTTTTGGCAGGTGCAGGCGTTTGAACCACAACAGCCTCATGCTAGTAATGAAACATCTTTCTTTTTTAGAGACAGGTAGATGTGGTTTCCTAGGGATGAAGATATCCACTTTTTTTCTAATGTCTTTTGCAGATGTTTCAGTGCACATCTCCTCCCACCATCTCCGCAAGCTTTTGCAAGACAACATAGATGACTCTACAGCCCCGTACTTCAACACCAGTGACTTCACCATGACCAAAGACTCAAACTCTTGCTATGAAAGCATCTGGACACTGACTTGGAAAAAACAAACTGGAGACTTACCTATTATTCTCAATGTACAGTAATTTCTTTTACTAACACTCCCTTTGAACTCTATTCAATGTCTTTGGCTTTGGCATTTGTTTTTACACCTGTAGGACCTTAAGCTAAGTGCCTTCTTATTGGGAATAACATCTTAAGCAAATCCCAGAGTAGATGATTAAAAAAAACAAGTGCAGTTACAGGAGGAGAAACTACATCTTCAGAGTCCGTGCTTCAGAATGAGGAGGTTAGAGTGTAATTTCTGAGCTTTGTTGCAGAACGAAGAGACTCCTATACTGAAGTGAAAGCTGTTATAATCAACTTAATATTTCAGTATAGTAACTGAAGCTTAGTAAAGGGTTGTGACATCGTTTATGGGCCAAGAAGGCCTTTTCCTGACAACTATTTTGTATGGGTTCATATCTGCTTCTCATAAGTCTCAGGTAAAGGTTCAGTTCACCCTCTCCCATCCCAAGATCTATCATTTAAGTTTTGCTTCAAGGAGAAGGGTCCTTTTTGAAGAAGGACTCAGGCTGAGCTGCTTCCTTCCCCAAAAAGAAAAACTAGTTCTTTGTATGTCTGGCTTCTAAAAGAGTAAAAATATCTTTGATGGAGCAATGAGTTCTCATGCTCAAGACGTGAGCCTGGATGGTGAAAAAAGCTTGAGCTGCATCTTCAACTGTAGCACAGGCTCTTGTTCCACACAAGGTCATGCCTTTGAGAAGCAGGTGTTCAAAGATCTTTCTATGCCTAATTCCAAATGATATTACTGAGTATTACAAGTTTATTTGCAAATCTGGCTCCTGAATCTCTTTGCCTCAATATCTTGCCTGCAAGGTGAGGCTGGGAACAGGGAGGTATTGTGAAGTCTTTGGTGATGAAGATTTAGACCTAGAGACAGGACTCATGGAAGAAGCTTGAGAAGAGGCTTCCAGGAGTTATCTAATGTCTTGCAAAGACTCTGTATGAACTCAGGGAGAATGATTTTAATTTAAAATCACAGGATGGAAATGGACAAGAAAATAAAATTCTTTGTTCTTTGCCAGGTCTCTGCCGAAAAACTCACTGGTCTGAAGCCAACAGTTTCTAGCCGTGTGGTTTATGATGGAGGTGTATTTATTGGGCCAATATTTGGGGACATGCTTGCTACCTTCAATAACAAAACACAGGTGAGATGTGTGGTCACGCTTCCTATCGATTCACCTGGGTTGCATAGATCCACAAGTCTAACAGGTGCTCAAGTACCTACTTCTGCTGCTAAAAACTTTCAGAAATCTACTGTTCTGTGCTTTGCCACTAATCAGCCAGATTCTGCTCCCTGTTTTGTAGAGCAGGACCTTCCTCCAAGATAAGTTGCAGGTGGGGAGAATGGTATCTGTGGGTAATGGAAGACAATTTATTTCTCTTGAGGTTGAGGCCAAGGGCTGACACCTCTCTGGAGTCCCACCCTTGCTGGGTCCTACAGTGTTGGCCACCAAACTTGGGAATGACATGTTATTCTTCTGAAGCTTTCCTGCTGTTGTAGTGATGGGCAAAAGAAATGAGATGGTGGCTGCAGTACTAGTTTGTGAATTATGCAAGTCCCTCAGCCTCTGTGGATCTCCATTTTTCATGTGTGGAAAGGGAGCATGCAGGGATTCCTGGCTGAATAAGTCTGCTGGATGGACGAGAATGTTGCAAACTCTGCTCTCAGATGTTGCAGAGCAGTGTGCATTGCTGGCTTTCCTTCCACCAGAGCCTGCCGGGCACCGCAGCGATAACAGGGTGATGCTGGATGTGTCGAAGCCCAGCTGTGCAGCCTTAGGGCTAGGTCATCCTGCTTTTTGGATGAGCCTCTTCCCCAGATATGATGACTGCCCTGCTTCCAGCGGCTCAACCACTTTGCCATCTGTATCTTTGCCATCTGTGGTGCAGACATAGCCTCAGATGAAATAAGAGCAACAAAAGCAATCACATTTCCTCTTTGTTTTTGAAGTTTTATTCTGCCTTGCTGCTAGGAACAAGTATAAAAATGTCCCTTTAATTATTGTGTCTAATTACTGTGTCTCTATTAAAGCAGAGTCCTTTGCACTCTACGCTCCTTGCATTTCTTGGAGACAGTCTGCTTTTGCTTTTTGCAGGCATTGGTGTACTTTCCTGGCACATCCTTAATACCTGGGAGGGAGATGAACAAGGGCTCTCTTATGCTCTACTAGTTGACTCTTCTGAGATATTGAGGTCTCAGAAGAGAGATCACTTGATATCTCTTGTTGGACAACGAAGCCCACAGCCCAGCTTTCTTGCTTCAGCATGAACAAAGAGGGGGAAAAAATAATTAAGGGCCACATGCTAAGATACACATTCAGGGATTCATTTTAATTGGTTTTACAGGGTATTTTATGTAATAATAAGCTTATTCTCAGGGTGAGGTGGGAAGAAGCTGGGTATGCTAAGCAGAGTCTTCAGTGGATGAGTAGAAGAGGGGGTTGGACTCGATGATCTCCAGAGGTCCCTTCCAACCTCTAACATTCTATTAAGAGCAAGAGTCAGGAGGAGCTGTGGGCCTTAGCAAGATGGGAGATAATATCCTGCAGATGCCAAGAAAGGCTGGTGATACAGCTTCCAAAGGTGTGCTCTGCTTTGCCTAAGATGAGCCCTACAAAACCTTGCAATTAAAATTGTAATGAGACTGCAAGAGGATAAATGGCTGTCTGACTGTGCTCTGTGCTGGCACAGCCAGAGCGCTCTCGGTAGCTCAGCGTGACTACCAGCATCGCCCTGCATGTCTACCAGGTAGATGTGGCTCTAGAAACCACTTCTGTTCCCAGCTCGAGGGTAACCTTCTTCTCTGTCTTCAGGTGGTGGTGGTGGTGAATGATGTCCTTGCAAACTGTTCTGGTTCATGTTCTTTCCAGTTCAGCGAGGAATTGACACCTTTAGTCAGTGATGTGGAGTATTCATCAGGTAATGCTTTGTGTCTGCACAAAATGACAAAAACACTGAAAAAGGTGTGAAAAAGATCTGCCTGATGCTGACGATACTGTGTGCATGTGTATTCTTTTGGAAATTGCTGATTTTATGGAAACTGCCCTTTCTAGAGGAACACTTCTGCTCAACTCTGATCTTATAATGCATAGCACAGGCATGGTTTTACATCAAAGGTGATGGTAGAGGCATAAAGAGAGATAAATAGTAATAAACTTTGTGCTTAGAGTGGCACAAGTTATTTTTAATAAAATTTTAAGGAAAAATATAATCGTTGAGCAGGGACAGGCAGGAATAGGCATTATGAGGGACAATGAGAGATCAGTGGTGGTGTACTTTTTCAGATGTCCTGATGAAGATGATAAAAACTTTTAACAGTTGGTTGAAAGTAAATCCTGGACATTGCTACACCAAAATTCATGAGTCATCTCATTGATTATATTCCTTCAGATGACAGTTCTCAGGCCACGGTAGTTATCAGAGGATCTGGCTTCAGTGAGGAGAAGGCAGCCATGCAGGTGGAGGTGAACAATGTGACCTGCCACATCGTAACGCTGAATCAAACTGAAGTGGTTTGCCAGATGGAGAGGCTGCCTGTTGGAGTCTACCAGGTGACACTATTGGTGAGACCCTATGGCTTCGCACTCAATGGCAGCACAGGAGAAGACATCTTCCTAAGAGTTGAGCCAAAGCTGGTAGCTATCGAACCTCCTACAGCTTCAGAGATCGGTAAGTCTGAATCCTAGACCAGCTCTAAGTGGACTTTCTGCTTTTTGCTTTTGCTTTTCACGGTGTGTTTAAGTTCTTCTGTACTTTGACTGCCAAGGTCTTCACCTGACAAAAAAAAGACAGAAAATGGCTGGACACATTCTGTGTGGCCCAAAGCACTGGGGCGAGTTTCTTGCAATGAGTATCAGACTTTCATTGGTTCTTTGTGGAGGCAATCAGTTTCCCAACTAGTTTTGTTTGAGAACTGTAAAATCAAACACAGGTATATTTATTCCAACAATCCAGAAGTCTGTAAGTGTTTCATGGCTCACCTTCCCATATTCATTTGACACATAGGGTTGTAATATTTGGATTCATCAGGCCAAACTGTGAAATGGCTAAACCTCACTTCATCTCTGTCTTATTGAAGTGAATTCATATTCTGAGTGATAAAATGGAAAACTTATCTGTGTTTAAGTACAAAACTAAGAAACCTAGAGAAGTTCAGACTAAGCTGAATTTCCTTCCATTTCCATTACCCCTCCCATCCTTGAAACAGAAGAGGAAATAAAGGGTAATATGTTCCATCCCTGAAAACAAGAACATGAAATATTTTCCACAGGACTCTAGGGCCAACTCTCTCATCTACCCTGTACGTGACACAGATGAGAGGACTTCACTTGGAAGTTCTAGCAAGGTGCTTAGCCACTTATGGCTAAGCCAAATCAAAGGCTGTAAAAAGCCACCCTTTCTTTTTTGGGAGAGGGAAGTGTCTCCTCAAGTGGAGGACACTCTTGACACATCTAGGTTGTGCAATAAGACCACTGGCCTCAGTGTATGACTTGTATTCGAGCAGCTAGGAATGCATCTAGAAACAACATGACCCAGGTACACTCTGACAGTAGAAGTCAACCAGAATTTTTTGGGGAAACCTCCTCGTTTCATTATCAAGATGCTTTGAGATCATACTAATGAACATGAATGAGAGCAAGAATACTGGCCTAGGTGCAGAATGAAGATAGCTCAGCCATTTGACCTTCTGGAGAACTGTCTACTTTGGAGCAGGCAGAGGAAGGGAATGATGGTGTGCAAACCTATGTGGATGAGCTATAGGACGGTCTTGGGAGAATGTAGGGTTCCTAAGCTGAAAAGAAGTTAAGGCCACCTCTTTCCTTCATGTTTTCTTGGAGTCTATGGCAAGAAAGATAACCTGACCATTTCCTTTCTTCTGTTTTTTTTTGGTTCTTTTTTGTCTTCTTTCCAGTGGGAGCATCACATAGTACACAAGGTTGATACTGCTTTAAATAAATAAAAACAAAACTACAAGAAAAAAGTCAGCGATAGCAAATTTTAGTGCTTGGGCCTTGCTTCTCATTTCCTTCACTGACATTCCCGTTCTTCTCCCAATTACAGTGATCTGTCAGTCATTAAAAAGAAAGCAAGTATAATGCTATCTTACATTACATATGCCTTTAACATTTATAATTGGAAAGAATTACAGCTTCCATCTGTGTTTTTAATTTCTTCCATTTAAAATACCTCTCTTCAATCTTATCGTAAAGTGCACATATGCAGAGTTTCACTGCATATGGATGTAAGTGTAGATATCAAAACTTAAGAGCATCAGTCTTTATGGAACACACACAGGGTTTGTACTCTAGGTCTGAGGCTCCTTATCTGACAACTCTTGTATTAGACAAGCAGAGTCACTTTTGAGTTCTTGCTGTTGCTGGCTCTGCAAACTTAACGTTACAGGAAAGGAAGCCAGGAAGCATCATGTGCTTATCTGCATCAGGTCCTTCTTGTCAAAATATCACTGGTCCCAGTGTGGCGACACTGGGAGTTCCCTGTGACGTAACTCTATAAGCATAGCGTACCCTTCTAAAGACACTGCCATGCTGCAGCAGATGGAAGGAGCTTGCTGTTAATGTAGCTGACTGCTGCTGTTGCCTGGTTTTGCTGCCAGATGGAGAAAATTGAGAAGATTAAAATTCTAGACTTCTCTGTTGCTTTAGAGAATTAGCAGGAAATGGTGCTGTGGTGAAAAGGTACAAGGGACTCTGCTATCAATATATAATGACTTTATCATAGAAGTTTACTTCGCACATGAGAAGCATCTTAAAAAACTCAGCCGGTTTGTAATGTAGCCATATTAACATACACAGATAAACACTGCATTAATAAAGTTCCTGTCTGAGCAGTCTGCCTGTCCAGCCGTAGTCCTAAAACTCTGCAGAACAGATAACTAAAGGAAACAGCTGTAAAGGTTCAAGCAAATATTTATTTAAAAAAAAAAATTTTCTTTGAGCCACATAAAAGAACAAAGTCTGGGTTAGAATTGCCATTAACATCCATCCATTCCTGTTCTCATTCCTGTTTCTCTTTGAAACATCCCTGAATCTTCTAGTCACTTGAAAAAGCAGAGGGGCACCTTGGTTATTTACAGTGGAACTGGGTGCTGCAGAAAGATCAAGTGCAAGTCTGGGTATGACCCTGCATGTGATGGAAGAGGCTCAGCTCTGGCTGGCACAAAGGGAGAGCCGAGGTTGCTCAGTGCTTCACAGAACCAAGCCTTCCGTGACTTTCCTCACAACTCTGCTGAGTCTCAAGCCCTGCCAAGTCCTCTTTCTAACCTAAGTTTCCTAGACACATGCTAGAGGCTTTTTTGACAGCGGGGTGCTTGGCAGCTAGTTGAACTGTGAAAGCACCTGCTGTGTTAAGCTCATTTTCCATTCTTCGTGCTTCTTCCTTCCTTCCTTATTTCATTCTTGGGCTGGGGATCTTTCTAAGGTTGAGATCACAGGCCAGACCTTGCCGGCTTAAATAAGTATGTCATTAAAAAAGAAACCAAGAAAAAAACCCAGTCCTCCTGTATCATGGACAAGAATACAAATAACAGTCAAGAAAGATCTCTGGTAAAAGAGAGGAAGCTAGGCACAGCGAGGTGAAAGCAGATCATCATCAGATCAACTGGGAGACCGTGCTGCTTTTTGTAGTCACCTATTAATAAAGAATCTTTTGCATATAAAAATATCATTTCGCATCTTGAATGTAACAGAAAAATTGGTTTTGCAGGAGGACTGCGAGTGGCTCTCAGGGGGACCAATCTGGAAGGGATAAACTTGGTGTTGTTTGGATCGCAGCCTTGCCCGATTTTGGAGGATGACAGAAATTCAACAAGAATTGAATGTAAAGTTCCTTCTCGGGTAAGAAACCATGTGTTTTGGGGAAGCGTCAGCAGTGTACAGGCCTTTCTACGTTTTCTTTTTTCTGGTCTGAGCTACACTGGGGGAAGGGCAAATGGTGGCCCATCAGCTAAGTCTTTGCTGTGGGACAATTTACAATGGACTCCACTGACAGTTTAGACCAGTGTAATTAACAGTAGACTGACTGGTGAGCCAGCATGTGCCCAGGTGGTCAAGAAGACCACCAGCATCCTGGCTTGTGTCAGCACTAGTGTGGCCAGCAGGACTAGGGCAGGGATCATCCCACTGGACTGAGCACTGTGGAAGCCACTTTTCAAATCCTGGGGTCAGTTTTAGGCCCCTCACTCCAAGAAGGACATTGAGGGGCTGGAGCGTGACCTGAGAAGGGCAACAAAACTGCTGAAGAGTCTAGAGAGCAAGGCTTGTGAGGAATAGCTGAAGGATCTGGAGTTGTTTAGCCTGGAGGCTCAGGGGAGACATTCTCACTCTCTACAACTACCTGAAAGAAGGTTGTAGTGATGTGGGGGTTGGTCTCTGCCATCAAGAAACAAGTGACAGGACCAGAGGAAATGGTCTCAAGTTGCGCCAGGGGAGGTTTAAGTTGGACATTAAGAAAAATGTCTTCCCTGAAAGGGTTGTCAAGCCCTGGAAGAGGCTGCCCAGGGCAGTGGTGGAGTCCCCATCCCTGGGGGTATTTAAAAGCCATGTAGATGTGGTGCTGAGGGACATGGTTTAGTGGTGACCTGGCAGTGCTGAGTTAATGATTGAACTTTAAGATCATCGAGTTCTCTTCCAACCTAAGTGACACTATGATTAAACGTGCCTGGGACAATTGCTCTTTCTCACATTGTTGAACCCTTTTCAGTCCCAAATCTACTTTACATCCAGATCTGCTCTGGACATTATCTGTGTTGTGCAATGACATGCCTAAGGATTGTTATCAGCAGTGCTCTTTGCTGCATGCCAAAATTATACCCAGGATGATGCTAACAGTTTAAGTGTAGGGATAATGGTCTATGCCTATGACTAACCACTGCAATTTATTGGTGTGGATATAACAAATGAAAATCTGCACAGTCTGGGATTGTTTTAAGGTTTCTAACTCTCCATAGATATCCCTTTAAAGTCAATATAGCTCTACATGTTTAAATAGCATCTGGTGTACATATAAATCTCTTTGGCACCATCTTCCTGACTTAAGCATGGGAGATGTAGGAATATGGGGGACAACTCTTTTCATTGGCAAATTCCTGAAATTTTCTTAATTTCTGTTTCTAGGGGACAGAAGATGCTGCTGTCCATGTGACACTTATTTCTGGGTACCAGTCAACAACAGTAACAAACTTGTTCCAGTATGATCCTTCCTTAAACCCTGCTGTTGTATCACTGAGCAGGAACAGAAGTGGCATAGCAGGTGAAAACGCCGCAGATGTCTGCTGGGCACTGTCTGTAGCGGTGTTGTTATTGCTGAAGGTGGTGGGGAAGAAGGAGCTTAGGTCTACAGAATATGGTCATCTGACACTGGTTTTTTTCATTGTTCTTTTAATTTCTACCCCTGTGTTTCCTACTAGTCTCGATCAGTCCTGATTGCTTCATACTGGTTTTACTCTAGCATACATGACATAATCAGTTGCTTGCTCTAGGCCAACATAGATGATGTCCACAGGATGTCAGGTGTGGTATGGTGCTCCTTCTCTGTCACGTTTCTCTAACTGTGCTCTGAAATTATCCCACCCATTCATTCTTGGTAATAGGTTCAGCCACAACAAGAGAAATGAGCTCTAGAGAGTGTCCTTCTCCAGGATCCCAAAGGGTTGGTCATTCAGCTGCATCAAGTCCATTCCATTTTGGGTTGCTGAAAGTGGAAGAAGCCAACTCTTGTCTTGCTAGTTCCCATTTCCAAGTCAAACTGTTTCCTCTAGTTTGACCTTGCAATCTCTTGCTTTAGAAAGCAAGCAAAGACTTCATGGACTTTGTGAGGGCAAAACCCTGAGAAGATGACATGGAGTGTTTAGCATTCCTGTCTTTTGAAAGTTTCTATTTGGGGTTCATGTTTTTTCTGGTCATTTCCCTTCCCCCCCCCGCCCCCCCCAAGGTTTTGGCTGGGCATTGGGAATAAAGGCATTAATGGGGAATGCTGACTTACAGACAAGTCTTTCAGGAATAAGGTTTTGCATTTCTGTGTGGCAACCAGACACCAGATTCCTCGTATCTGAAAGAGAGGAAGGATTATTGGAGGAAGACAAAATTATTCATGTTTTCCTATCCATCCCACTCTTATTCCTCCAAGGATACAATCGTATGATTTTTTTTTTTTCCCCCCTCCTTTTGCAACCTCTCCATTGCACACCTTAATAAAGCTCCCCTCAGCTCAGCAGTTTGGTTGGACTTGGTGGGGATTCAAGGAGTGAGGTGACTGCCAGTGACAAAATGCACTTCTTGCTGCACACCCGGCATTTCTATTCCTTTCCCCAAATGCCCTTGTCATTTTCTATTACTCCAGAATGCATAAATAAGAGAAAACGTCCTTTATCATCTGAATATTATTCAGATACATAGCACCAAGGGGAGATTTTTCTAGCCGCGGGCAGCCCAGGTGCAAGGAATTCCTTAATGTTATAGTGTCTCATGAACAGTAGTGTGGCTGAGTTCAATCTGCCATTCAGAACCTCCACGGCTTCATCTTTTAATATAATTTTCCTCCGATATAATAAAAAGAATAAATAAATTACACTGATGCCTTCGAGGCATCTAGGATTAAGCTGACAATTGACCAAGAGCCCAAAGAGTTCACGTTATTAATATATTCAACTTCTCATGCTTTCAAACTTTATTTGACTCTTTGCGCATGGAGAATTGAAAAGTACTGGTTTCAGGACCTGCTTAGAAGAGCTGGTAGATGAAGAAAGCTTTGTAGACACTCTCCTGCTTTGTGGAAGGCAGAGACTTCTTCCAAAGCTGAGGTTGTGGATCTGAATGGTAACAGTAACCGTGCCTGCTGTGGAGGTGATGCTGAAGTCAAGTGCGCCCGGACTCTGCTTGGGAGACAAAACTGCTACTCAGATCTGAATCTCTAGTAAGGATGCATCAACCTACAGGAGTCAGTTTTGATTAAGAAAAGGTGAGGGAGTAAAGTAGATGAGCTGCTCCTACCTCCCTCCCTGTGTGGCTCGGATAAGTACCACATGCTCAGTGAAGAAGAGGAATGGGCAAAAATGAAGCTGTTCTGGAACAACTGATCTTCACCAGCTGTTCTGGAGCAACTTTATGGGTAGACAGGTGTTTCAAGATGGCCAGTTCAGGGGGATGCTGAGGAGATATTAATACCTTTTGCTTAATGAATTTAGGAAAGGGATTGATGTGGTGGTCTATGACGGTAGGGAGTTGGACTTGAAGACCCCTTCTTGTCATGTTTATTCCTGCTTCTGTGCAATTGAACTCACACCCTTCTTACTCTCCAGACAGGAGGATGAGGCTAAACATGTCTGTGCTTGTTGTTTGGATGTTTTGCATAGACAGTGAAGGGCAATAGACACATCTGTGGTGGGATTCACCACGGCTCTTTTGAATGTCTTCCTTAGAAAAAGATGAATCGTGCCATAAAGACTGTTTCTCTTCATTGACCACAGATACAGATATCTTTGTGAAAATGAGTTTATTTAGACTGATACACACCACTCTAATTTTTTGAGCTATTTCAGGGGGAACTTAGATTTTGAAATTCCCTTCTTCACTGCCTATGTCCTTTTCTATTACTATAGTATGCACAAAGAAAGGAAAGTTTCCTCTATAATCTGAACATAATTTGGCTCAATACAGAGCTTAAATGGGAGATAGAGGCATGTTTCCTGAAGGCGAGGTGCTTTGGAGCATGCATGGACATCTGACTCTAGGTAGCTCATTTAGCTGTGGGAGGCTCCTGTTAAAGTCAGATGGCTCCATAGTGCTGAAAAATATGGTCTTAGATCATTATCAATGATTTAGGGAAAATCCCAGAACTCCTCAGCTCCAGTTTGTGAGCTTTAGAAAGACTGGATTTGGCTTTTATCAGCTGCAGATATTTGAAGAACAGACATGTATGGTAAGGAGGCATGGATCCTATCCTGAGTGTGTACCAGCAGACTGAGAGTGGCTGTAGATGGTCATAGCCAAGTTCACAATGCTAACATCTCAAGACAGCCCTGCTGGCTGGTGACCTTATCAGGGAGGCCAGGGGATGAGTGGGATACAGAACTACTGGGATACAGAACTACTGGTCTTCTAGTTTTTGTTTTAGGCT
Organism: Coracias cyanogaster; assembly: GCA_033124195.1. Taxonomy (NCBI): domain Eukaryota; kingdom Metazoa; phylum Chordata; class Aves; order Coraciiformes; family Coraciidae; genus Coracias; species Coracias cyanogaster. Next base: position 26,398 of record JAVSBS010004540.1, read on the forward strand.
GATGGACATGACTGGACCTCTTCTGGCATGATGGGACTCCATGCTCTTCCTTGGGCACTTCTTACATGTGCTAAAATAACTGTTGCCAGAAACACTGGAATAGTTTCATCCATTCTTCTCTCCACAGGGGGTCAGGAGCTTCAGATTGGAATATCCTGGTTTGCCAGCTACCGAGGCTTAGATATCAAGGTCCAAATTGGGGGCTCATGGGCACAGATCCAGGCGCAGACGGACCATGGTGTTAACGTGATGCTTCCCGCCTTGGCTGTGGGATGGTACAATGTTTCAGTCATCATCAATGGTGTTGCTATCACTTCAAACAGGTGTGTGAATGTGTGTGCTTTCCTTAAATTATAAACTTAATTCTCCATCCTATTTGGTATTTTGGGGTTAATCTGAAAAAAAGTGGTAAGAGTTTTCACAAATTCTGTACCTAACGGTAAAACGTGCAGCGTGGCATAAAATTATGAATAATTATCAAGGCATTTATTGATCTGCACAGCCCAAGTCAGCAAACTGCTAATGCTCGTCAATTAACTCCCCTTGGATCTGTAGGAGGCAGGAGAGAAACGTTTTAGAAAAAGCAGCTGATTTGATGAAAAATGCATATTCAGGCATTCAAAGGTATTCACAGATTCAGGTCAAATGCAGATAAATCCTGATGTAGGAAAACAGCAGAAGAAAAGAAACATTTTTCATGAGAAAAACAAAAGCTAGTTTGAAAAATGAAATAAAAATGCTTTGTTTGGAGAATTTTTGAATGATGCTGTTTACACCTATTAAGGTGACACTTCAAGTTCATGCCTAGGTAAATGTAGTATAAATGAATTAAAATGCAGGGGGAGGACCGACCTGAAGGTGGGATGCAACAATTCATCCACAAGCAATGTGGTTTTGGCCCTCAGCCATGCAGGTGTCCTCACAGCAGCTGCTAGGAGAGATCCTGAAACAATGGTATTAGGGAGAAGGGAGCTGCTTTTATTGCTCACAAACCACCCTGAGCTGCTGGCTGCATTAATAACTTCAGAAGGACTAAGCCTGTGGTCTGTGGGATGACACACGGGGATTCATCCCATCCAATGCTGGCGTCTGTCAGCAGCACCATCATTTTGTCTCCAGGGACAGAGAGTGGAGAGAGATGGGTCATCCCAGGAGACCACTCTGATCTCTGGTGGTCTGGTTTGCAAGCTTGGGAAGGTCTACTTCTCTAATGTGTCTTTTTATGGCAGGACATGTGTTGAAAGGAGGTGATGAGAAGGAAAAATAGATGTAGGTGGGACAGTAGCAGAGCTACACCCTTATCTGTGTGGGCTTCGGGAGGTTATGTCTTGGTTTCCTCTTCCTGCAGTTACCTCTGCTGTAGTGTTGGGAGGATGTAAGGAGGGAAGGCAGCTGGGATGTCTCTCCAGTTCACTTGCATCTCCTGTCTGCGGGCATAGCTACAGTAGGATCTGTTTTGTTAACGCTCATTCTTCTTCTGATGCACAATTTTGTTGCACCACACGGTCTGAATTTGGCCCACAGGTTGCCACTCGATAAGAGTGCTCATAACAGATGTAGCTCAAATCACATGGAAAAATTTGGAGTCTGGGTTGGTCTTGTCACCGTGGCATTGAAAAAAGAGGATGTTCCAGGTGGGTGTTTGTCTGTCCAACCTAGAAAGAGTTGTAAGAACAAACAGCATTGCAGCAGGAGAGAAACATATTAAAAAACCCCCAAACCCTCAAAACCATTCTATGTTGCTTATGTTTTGCAGGTTTGAGCCGTTAATCCAGTACCTCTCAGAGATCTTCAGCATAGAGCCGTGTTGTGGCTCCTTTCTGGGTAAACAGCATCAGTACATCTGCAGCCACTTATGGAGGTTAAAGGGATCAAGGGCACAGTTTTCCTGTAGGAATGGAAAGGGCATCCCATTTCACATCATTTTAAATGGGGGTGTTTTAAATCTCTGACCCTTTATTATGCAGACATCAACTGGCAGACAGCAGCAGTCTGGAAACATGGGATTGTAGTGAGCATCCCTCAATCTGATTGGCTGGCTCTGGGCTCCCTGTGCTTTGAATTATATTTTCCCAAGTGTTTGCTCACTTATCCTTGCCTGTTCCCATTGGGAAAACAAAGCACGCCTACACCTGAGTCATCTGTGCTGCTTCTTTTGGACGTTACGCCTCCATCTTTCAAGGTTTTCAACGAGAAAGTTAGGTGGGAAGCAGGGTACAATTGTGGTTTGAAGCAAACAATAATTTCAAGTGATCCCAAAAGGGATTTTCACTTTCGCTAAGTTGAAAAGACAAAAAAAGCCACCCCTTTTTCAATGTTAATTTTAATCAAAAGTGAAATATTTATTATTCCCATTCCCAGCTTTTAAACACTGGAAATAATTTAAGCATGTTTCAGAGCAAAACATCACTGAATTAAAAAGAAAAGTTTTACTTTAAACCTTAAAAAGCAGATTTGGGGTGGTTGATTTATTTTGTCATTTGGCTGGTGGTGGGGGAGAGCTGAATCCCTGTAGTGAATTTTACATGAGCTCTTAGAAATGCTTTATAAAAAGACAGAGAAAGTCTGGTGGTGCAACCTCAGGTCCTCCACAGATTGCTTTCCCAGGCTCACGACACATTTAAAGATATAAAAACTCAGAGGCTTTGTGATATGTGATTAGTTCAATAATTTGTGAAGTGACCAAGCCTTGAAAGATGAGAACATGTCTAGGGCTTGAAGAATAGACCCTATCAGATTTGAAGATTAAGATATATTAAAAAAAAAATAATAATTGCACCCTTCTTTTAATACTTAAGGGCAAATTGAAATTTAACTAAGAACTGATTAATTCTTTGGCTGTAGTTTTATGATGGGCTTAAGCTGACTTAGGATCTCAGCATTGCAAAAAGCACCAGTCCTTCCCCTCCTTATCTGTAGTCTTTTGTTGTCTCTAACACTTTTGTGGCCATCTGGATTTAGGATTTGTGCTCACTCGGAAGGAACCCCAATACAAACCAACTCATTTTTCAGCCAGATCATGGGAAAAGGAAGGGCACGGGCTTAGTGGATAAAGAGGTTGAAGCAAGGCAGGGCACTGGGAGTACCAATACTGCAGACTAAACTAAGCTGGGCTCTGGTCTTGCAAGCATGCGATTAGGCTGGGAATGGTGGATGGTTTGCATGTTTATGATAATCACTTCCTAAAATCCAAACAGCTCCTTCTTCAGTGCTGCCCTTATTCTCAGCACCCTGGGAGGCTGTGCAGGTACTGCTGCTTTGCAATGTTATGTAAATCCAGACATCGGGATTCATGCTTATTCCAGATAATTAGCACCTACTCTCTGGCCAGGGTGGCAGCAGAGCCTCCCAAGGCTGATGCTTTCCTGTCAATATGGAGAGGGAGACTTCAGTGCCATGTCCTAGAGCAACTGTGTGGATCAGACCAAAGATAGCCTGTCTCACAGAGTTACCCAAAATTAGGATGCCCAAGGAAGATTCTATGAGCAGCATATGGCAATACTTCTCTACAATAGTCTTCCAGCTTCCAACACACGGGCAGCTCCAGCTGGAGGTCGTAACTTTTGTCTAACTCTTCCTGAATTGCTCTTCCATATAAAAATGTCTATTTGCCCATTTACTGTCATCTTCTGCAGTCTTAAGTAGACGCCCAGGGAATAAAACGTTCAGGCAACCACACTGGAAAGCAGACAGCTTTGTCTTCCTCCAACCCATGCATGGGAAGCTCTGGTCAGAGTTGCCTTTGACAGGAGAAGGAGAACTGCTCTCTCTCCCTCTTCTTGTTCCACCTGTCTTAAATGATGCAGACTGGGTGCATATAAGTAAGGGAGAGCTTGAAGCTGGAAGCTTTCATCAATGTATCAGCTTCTCTGGTCAGTGAACTCCTCAAGGGTAGATAACCATCCGTGCATGGCACATCTGGCACTTTGCCTGAGTGGCCAGGCAGAACTGAAGCTTGAAGGGTGAGATCTGTGGTTCTGGCTTTTTGTTTGAAAGTAGTCATACGTCATTCTGTTTCTCTGTGTACAGCAAAACCATACCATCTCTACCATCTCTCCACCCTCCTGTGCAGACAGTCCCATTCCCTGAAGAGTTCAGTCTGTTCACTCTCAAAGATCTTCTCACAGCTGCTTCCTCCACTTCTGTGGTGACTTTCTACTGTCATTAGTGGCAAGGTCCCTGGCTATCTAATACCTTAGCCTCTTGTCCACTTAGGATTATCCTGATACATGACTACTATTATCTCTAGCTCTCTTATTAAAAAAAAAAAAGTACCTGATTTCTTCTTCCATTCAGCCTTGCTAAGATTATCTGCTGTGCCTGTCATCTTTATCATGCTTTGTGCTTGTTCACGGGCAGTCGTTAATTCATTTCCCGCATATAATGTCTTTATTTTGTTTTACTCCTAGGTGGAACACTGCTCACAATCTCTGGGGTGGGCTTTAGCCAAAATCCCGCCCTGGTTTCTGTCTCAGTGGGCAGGCAAACCTGTATGGTTACTCACTTGGCAGAGGAGACAATTCGGTGCCTGACCCCACCAGCTTCTAATTTGTCTAATGAAGATTCACAAGACTTCTCTGTCAGAGTAAACATAGTCATCGGCAACAGGTCACTTCAACATGCTCTCTTTGCAAAAAGGACCACCACCTTTAGTTATCAAAGAACTTTTACTCCTCTGATTACTGTTGTTGAGATGGAAGTCACGGATAGCAGCCTGCTCTTGAGCATCCAGGGGGTAAACATCACCGGATCTGTGGTTAAGCTTGGGCACAGTAAATGTGAACTTCAGTTTCAACGTGGCAACATGTCTGCAATGTTTTATCAGTGCTCTTTTCCACTGAACAGTCTGGAACCTGGGACTTTCCCCATCCAGGTTATCCAGAGGCAGCTAGGGTATGCTCGTGTGACAGCAAGACTGCAGGCCCTTACAATAACTCCACAGATAACCTCCATATTCCCATCACGAGGGTCAATCTGTGGTGGGATGTTACTCACTGTATCTGGTATAGCTTTAAAATCCAGGAGGAATTTGGTACAGGTCAGCCTGGAGAGGAATTATTCCTGTGAGATCCAGAACTCTGATAACAATGCTATTAGTTGCATTGTCCTTCCAGGCACCCATCCTTTGCATTACCAGTGGTTGGCTGAGGCATCTTGGGCTCTTAATGTCACAGCAACCGTCAATGGGATCAACAGTGAATGCCTTGGAGACTGTACACTCCACCTTCATGAGCAGTGGACGCCCCTTGTAGATTTGGTGACCTGGGGGAACGATGGGACTTTCACCTACGTGGTGATCAAAGGACAGAGATTGGCATGGCCCGGTGATAGCCCCGTGGTACATGTGAATAACCAGGCTGTTTGCAAGGTAACTTTCTGGAATGAGACCAGCATCGAGTGCCAGGCAGACTGCGTTGCCCCAGGAGAGCACAACATTTCCGTATCCAACAGGAAAAGCGGGCGAGCTTGCTTCAGAAAGGCGTCCAGTGTTCTCACCATCCTGCCTCAAGTGTACCGGTTTTACCCGCGAAACTTCAGTACCAACGGTGGAGGCCTGCTCACTTTAGTGGGCTCGGCACTGGAAGGAAAGAGAATGACATCTGTTCTCATTGATTATCACCCTTGCCTCATTCTCAATGTCACCTGCGTAGCTATCCACTGCACGGTGCCTCCTGGAAGTGGGACGAGGGCTTTGAGTCTAAAAGTAGATGGCATCTTCTATTACCTTGGAAGGATAAGTTACAATGAGGAGTTTACCCCAGCTTTCTTTTCACTTGTTGAAAGTGGTCTCCTTTTACAGATGACAGTATCACGAGTCACAGAGATGGACACCATCTATGTATTTATTGAAGACTTTGCCTGTAGTGGTGTCACCATCACTCGTTCTACTTTGCAGTGCTCAGCTCCTCTGCTCCCTGTTGGCAAGTACCATGTGCTGGGCCTGGATGTCCCCAGGGGCTGGGCTTCTTCCAACCTGACGTTCACCTCTCAGCTGACGGTGACAGCTGTCCATCACAACTGGGGTAAGTCATGAAGCCCTGTTTTAACTACTCCATGGGGTGCGGTGTGAGCAATTCTGGTGACCGTGGGGGTTTTTTTTTGCATGAAAGCAGAAATTGTGAATTCCAAACAATACCCTTTTTGACAGCCGGCTGTTGGGGCCTGTCCTAAATCCCATTTTCTGTCCTTTTCCAAGGTGGCTTGAATGGAGGAGCAGTTCACTTGCATGGAACTGGGTTTTCCCCAGGGAAGACTTTGGTCACAGTCTGTGGCACCAAGTGTGGACTGTTGGGCAACACAACTATGACGGACCTGAGCTGCCTTGCCCCACGTTTACACGGTTAGACACAAAACTTGCCATTTTGTTAAAAATATCCCTTAGAAACCTATCTTGACCTATAAGTAGAGAGTCCCAGTGTGTCTCATCCCAGGGGAACATAGAGCAGCAGCATCCCTGGAGAAGGGAGAGGAGCCAACATGGTATTGGCTTCTGATTGTTTAGCTCAATCCAAAGAAAATTGCTACCAGGGGGAGTTTTTGTGTCAGTGGCCATGGGCTTTGGGCTAGATCCACCATGCGCCTGTGGCCACACATGCTTTGTGGGTATGTATGAGACGTGCAAGACATCAGCAGTTCCTTGTTGCAGCTATTCCTTGGGAAAACAGTCTCATGTAAAATGTGCATGAGGGCTGTAGGGTTGGGTAGTCAAGTGTCTCTGGGCCATCACAACTGACTTAGACAGTTGAGCCCCCTTAAAAGCCTTTTATTCTCTGGCCCCATATATTTCGTGTTTTGGATGCTTGGTGAGAGCTTCAATGGAGTAAGGGGGTGGGAGGAAAAGGATGAATGACTGGGAGGGTGAACAAATGATATTCTATGGACAGTTCATAAGTTTGAGAAGCTGGAGATGAGGATTTGAATTCCTTAAGGGGAAGATGCGATCATCTGAAGGCCAAAGAGAGGCAGCAGGGAATGATGCCATGATCTCCAGCTTTCTCAGAGGAACAACTCTGTCTCAGTTTTGGAGAAAACTCCTTTGAAATGGACATTTCCTGGGACAAGACATATTTCCTCTCTCTCCTGCTGGCAGCACAGAGTTAGGCTCCTGAGATCTGCAACAGGCTGGATTTAAGACTTTTAAATCTTGCCCTGACACATACATTAACCACAGAGCACCTACTTTGGTGCTGCAGCATTGCAACACGCTGTCACGTAATGCTTCAGCCCCTTTGTAGCTCTGATGGTAGGAGAACACCCTGAGATATACAGAAATATTTGCTGTTCTCTGGCCATCCAGAGGTCCATCATCCAAATGACCAAAGATCCATGACCTCTTGTCCTTTGAGGACCTGGAGGAAAAGTGGCTGTGAGAGTTTCCATCGGGGTAAATTGCTAGGCTTTTCACCAAAGGCATGTGGAAAATCCATCCTCCAAAAAAGTTAGAAGTTGACTAGATTTGCTGCTGAGAAACCAGTCCAACATGAAATTTAACATCCTTTTGAGCAAGGATTGGGACAAGAGGCACACAGGGAGCTTCTTTAGCCTCACTTATCCCAAAATTCTAAATTTACTCTTGTCATTTTGAACATATCCTTTCCTCATTTATGAGGAATACTAAGAAAAATGGAAGAGGTAGGCTTTAAAACCCAACCATGAGCACTCAAAAGGAAACATTGAAAGGCTATAAGGCCTCAATTTTCTGTTTCAAACATGATCCAGGCACAGCTCACAAAACTGCTTTTTTTTTTAAAAAAAAAACCAACCAAACTAGAAAAGAGACATACTGCCGGAGTGCTGAAAAATAATCGAGCATGAACCAGGGAAGCCTGGTTATTGCAGGAAGAATAGCAGAATAAAATGTAGTCAGACTGTGAAAACATTAATAACCGTGCTCAAAATTCACTGAGTGGTGGGCGGCAGGGGGAGCCTGGGGAGAAAACCATCTCAGGCAGGACCACAGTGCTTATGGCTGACACTAGATGTCAGCAAGCGAATGCCAATCGCTGCCCGCTCCCTGTTAGAGCATCTGGAGAGAAGATGCGGAGGATGTTCTGCCTCGCAAACCAAAGGGACACAGGCTCTAGTGCTTAAGGACAGCTACAGGACAGCCCTGCTCTCCCCAACCTTGGATTTTGCAGCGTGCAGCCTTGTGAATCTCACCAGTTGAGTTACAAAAAAAGTTTCTCTGTCAATGGGGTGTTTACAGGAAAATGTTCTTTTATTTTGCATTAAAAAAAAAAAAAAAAGATATAAATCCTTTGCAAGCTGCTTAAATCTGTGAGGGTTTGCCAGGCTCTTTGTACCCCCCAAGACAGGCGTATTCAGCCTGTGCACGTCTACATGTGGCTTCGGTGAATCTGTGTATGATGCAAGATACTTTCCAGACAGCATTCCTCCTAGTATTTAAGGGATTACACACCCCCACAGTTTAGGGCATGAGCGGATTTACTCAGTGCAGTTAGCCCAGCCTCACCTCGTGGTTTACGTGCTGCTGTTTGCCTGGGGAAGTTTACCACTTGGCACTTGCACATCCAGCGCTCAGACCTTTCTTTCACAGCCTCATCCACGTGGGAGAGGTGGCAAAGAGACTTTGGGGATGAGGGACCATGAGCCGTGAAGGAGATGGGAGGGATAGGTCTGCGGTGCCCCAGGGTCGCTTCAGTGCAGAGGCTGGCGTGGCCAGGTTGGATGCTTGTCTGACATTTCACAGCATTGCTCGTGGACCGAGTGATGAGAAGTGAAGAGTTCAAGCTGCATTTCTTCTGTTACAGCATGCTGTGAAGCGGAAACGCCTCCCCTCCAGCACTGTGGGACGTCAGGTGGCAACTCGCTGCCCTGGGGTTTCAGCACTAGGTCATGTTGTGTCTGGCCTGCTTAAGCTTAGAGATGTTCACGTGGGAATCCCCAACCAGTCCATCTAGCTTACTCGTGATCAAATCCACAGGGCAAGGCTCTGCAGGTAGGAAATGTGACTTCTTTCCCATTGAACAGGCAGGAGGGAACTGCCTGAACATGAGGAACTGCCGGTCTCAGCAGGATCCATCCATGAGCCTACCCCGTGGGTCTTCCTTGGGAACGGGTGTTGAGTGGGGTCGCAGCAAGGATTTGGTTTGATCATTGGCAAGAGCTGGGGACACCAGGTACTTAACCATGATCAGTCCAGAGCACAAGGAACAGGAATGCAGCCTGGACTCTGCAGAAGACAATAGTTTTCGTAAAGCTGCAGAAAAATAATCAGAACAGAGCTAAAATCTGAGTTTCATCCTTAAAGCTTAAGAAAATTAACAAAATTTAATAAAATTAACAAAACGACACTCTCTTCAAGGGAGTAAAACAGCCCTAACAAACCAAAAGCATTCCAACCCAGAAGGATGAGTAAGGAGCTAACTGGCTTGATACCAAGAGCTCTCCCCTTCTCTTGTTCTTGCTTTATTTGTGTCGCAGCGCTGTTGATGAGTGCAAACACAACTGCAGATTCTGTTGAGCTCAGGTTAGACCTACAGATCACATAGTTAATGTCAGTGGGATTGAATTGTGCTCCTGTAAAAGAAGAGAAGACTGGCAGGAAGCTTGAGGTAGATGAGAAAATAACTGAATAGTCCTAGTAGGGGATATTAGGGTAGGTACCATACATAAATTTTGCAGTAAGTCAATACCTGAGACGGTATGTTTGACGTCAGGGTGAGGGTGAAGAGGGCACCTTTAAAAGGAGGTGAAGAGATAAGATCCATCTGGGAAAAAACTGAGTGTGATTTGGCTGGTTGTATCAGTGTGCTTGGAGTAAGAAGTTTGGCTTTAGGGCTTTGAAGTAACAGCTCTTGGGATCTTTGTTAGTGAGGCCTGGACCTACCATTAGCCAAATTACTTTGACAAAAGTGGATGTTTAAGAAGAAGATTTAGATTAAAGGCGAGAAATGAAGTGAGGCTGATTTAAAAGGAAGAGAAATATGGGTTGGTGGAGCTCTTCATGTGGGGCAAGAGGGGTTGCAGCAGTGCAGACGTACCGAGGACATACACTGAGTTAGGACCAAGGGGGACAGTAGCCAGAGAAATGGGGTGATTTCTGTGAGTAAATGCATAAGAGATGAGGAGGATGTGTTGTGGCAATTGAGGCCTCAGTAGAAGCCAGGGCCTCTGATGTTTATTCTGGAGATCAAACTCAAGGATCCAAATGATCCCTTCTCCCTTTCAAATGCAGAAATGAAATTAAGAAAGAGTGAGAAAAAGAAAAAGCATATTGATTACATGGCACAAATGTTCTGACGGCGAGATCTATCAGGTGGTGGAATAGATGCTTGCAAAGTCACCTCTTGGGACTTCTGAAACTCGGCTGTGTGAAATGAATGTCTCCTAGGGAGCAATTCTTCATAGGCAGAGGTTGGACTTGGTGACCTTAGCAGGTCTCTTTTTTTTTTTTCCTCTCAATTTTCCCTCTTTTTTTTTTTAATCTTTGTCTTCTCTGCTAAGCACATGTTAATGTGATGCTTCGCAGTCCGTTTTGTGAGTGGCGGATAACCGGGGATGTGTGGTTTGGCACTGGGACTCCTTGGGCAGTTGTTCAATCATTCTGCAGCTGCCTTTGGAACTCCTGTAGGTTTTAGCCTCATCACATGTCCGGCAGTTGTTATTGAACGGTGACCCAGAACAAAGCCCTTGTGCTGAGCATCCCAGGATCCTGGCTTAAGCCAGAGTATCCCTCAAAAACAGGGTTGAGGGCAGTCGGTCCCTAACCCTTTACCAGCATGCAGAGATTTGGCTGCCGTTGTGTCTGATCTCAAAAGAGAAGCCGTAGCAGGGTGAATGCATTCATCTCAGTGATGGGATTGTATTACATGTGATTAGCAGGTTTTATCTTTATAGGGAACATAAAACATAAAGAAGCTTTATGCTGGGGTTTGAACACTAACTAATTAAGCAGGGAGAAGTATCGTGTCCCAGAACAGGCCGACTATCCTTTTAGGACATACTGTGTCACAATCTTTAGTTGATATTTTTTTGTTGCTGTCGTGGCAAAATACAACACCACCAATAATACCAAGGGATATTTACGTTTAATGATTAGAGGAGAAGCTAAGGCTTCTTTTTAACTGAGAGAAGATATTAAATCCCCTGGAAGCAAGGGAATAGGAAGACCTCAAAGATCCCCAAGGAAGGAATAAGAAATGGATGTCTACTCGGAGTCGTATCTCCATCAGCTGTAGGGTGTGGAGATGAGATCCATCCTACCTGAGAGACAAAAAGCAGTCCTACATTTGATTCTGGGGTGTATAGGTTAAGCAGGATTTTCTTGGATTTTGCTTCAGTTGATTTCTTCATAACCCTTTGTAACCATGCTCTTTAGTTCAGATTTTTTAAATGAGTACCTGGTTTGATTTAAAAATGATTTCAGCCACTGGCAGGCTGCAAAGTCTTCTGTTCCTGTAGGCACGTAATCTTGAAGTGAGGGCATTGGAGCATGTCAGAGATGTCTGATTTCCAGGTAACGTTTTGGGGGTAGCTGAAGGAGGACAGGCTATACTTTTGCTGAGCTCTAAGGGCTGCACAGGAAGTATCTTCTGGTGGCCTACATTAGCCAGGCAAGTTCTTTGACAGCAAGAACCTATCTAGGAAAACATTCACATTCTGAAACTCCATAGGTCATTGCTAACACTCTACTTAAAACAGGGTTCAGCTGTTTTTCTACCCAGGGAAACTCTGCCATGTTCTTTACAAAACCACAAAAGAAAACCAAAGGCTCTTTTGATTAGCTCAGCAACCTGTTGTTTTTCTTAAACTGTGCAATGTGAATTTAATCTTCCTTTGGCCACCCACCTTCAGAGGATGGTCAAACAGGCTTCCTAGAGAGGTGGGTCCATGCCCCAAACCTGTCAGTGTTAACAGACATTCGGACAATGTCCGTAATGACAAGCTTTAACTTTTGATCAGCCCTGAACTCGTCAGGCAATTGGACTAGATGATTGAGATCGTGAACAGCCAGACAGTGGCAGTGGCACTGGTAAACCTCGTGCTATGAGATTTTTTTTCCTTTTTTGGAGGTTTTTGAGGTGAAAGGGGGTTTCCCTGGACCAGGGAAGCCTGAGGGAGGAAAGAGAGACCCAGCAGGACTCAGCATCTCTCTTGAGAGAGGCCAAGTGGGTGACATGGCTGGGTGCATTCCTGGAGAAACCACGGGCGATTTAAATGTGGCAAAACCAGAAGTGGCGCTCAGAGTGTGAGCAGAGGGACAGCAGCGCCTTCCCCACTCATCGGGGTGTGGCCATGGGGAATATTTATCTACTCAGACAAGGAACAATGATCTCCACCCGGCAGAAGGAGACCATGATCCTGACACCAACCAAGATGGATGTGGGAACCCAGACAGAGCTCCCACAGAAGGATGTGACTGTACAGGTCGCAGGCTGCAGGGAATGCCCCAGCCTCTCATTGATGTCAGGGGACAGCTCTGAATTTGGCTGTGTGAGGTGTGAGCAGGTAGAAGATCTGCTCAGCCGAGCTACACAGCTGCAAGATGAGGTTGCAAGGCTGCAAGCCGAAGTAGAAAGGCTCAGGAGCATAACTGGGGAGTGGAAGCAAGTTCATGGCCATGGTAGAGGGCAAGCACCCCTGTTGCCCACCTTGCCACCTCAGGTGCCTCTGAGAAATAGATAGGAGGCCCTCCTGGAAAGCAGCCAGTCTAATAGGAATATAGATGATAGGCAACCTATTCCAGAGGTCTTACTACAATTGGTTAGGCCTCCCAGCAGTATGAAAACCTCTTCCACAAGGAAGAAGAGAAGGGTTCTAGTTACAAGTGACTCCCTCCTGAAGGGAACAGAGGGCCCAATACAATATGCAGTGTTGACCCTCATCATAGGGAAGTCTGCAGTCTACCTGGAGCTAGAATCAGGGATATCACCAGGACACTCCCCAGCCTAGTGCAATCAACAGACTGCTACCCACGACTGATCTTCCAGATAGGTGGGGAGGAAGCTGCATCTCGTAGTCTGAGGGGAATGAAGAAAGACTTCAAGGCCTTGGGATGCTTGGTGAAGGAGTCTGGGGCTCGAGTTATTTTCTCTTCCCTCCCTCTATTTTCGGGTGATGGCATGGGATGGAATAGAAAGATACAGTCCATAAATGCCTGGCTGTGAGACTGGTGCTACAGGCAGGGCTTAAGTTTCTTTGATATTGGCTGGTTTTATAAGACACCAGACCTGTCAGTAATGCATGGGAAAGGTTTATCTCACAGGGGTAGAAGGGTTCTGGGACAGGAATTAGCAGGGCTCATTCGGAGAGCTTTAAATTAGATTCAAAGGGGGATGGGGTTGTAGCTGGGCCCGCACCAGTGGGGCAGTGCTCTAGTATTGATGAAGACCAGGAGGCCTCCCACACCCTTAGGTTGAAATCGGTGTGGTCAGCTCACTCCCTGAAATGCCTGTACACCAAGGCACGCAGCATGGGGAATAAACAGGAGGAGTTGGAAATCTGTGTGCAGTCAGGGGGTTACGATCCGGTAGCGATTACAGAGACGTGGTGGGACAGCTCGCATGACTGGAATGTGGTCATGGATGGCTATGTCCTTTTCAGAAAAGACAGGCCAGCAGGGCGAGGTGGTGGAGTTGCTCTTTATGTGAGACAGCAACCAGAATGTATTGAGTACTGTCCAGGGGTGGATGACGAGTGAGTTGAGAGTTTGTGGGTGTGAGTCAAGGGGCAGGCTGGAATGGACAATACTGTTGTGGGTGTCTATTACAGGCCACCTGATCAGGACGAGGAAGCTGGTGAGGCCTTCTACAGGCAGCTGATGGCAGCCTTGCAGTTACAGGCCCTGGTTGTCATAGAGGATTTTAACTACCCAGATATTTGCTGGAAGACCTACTTAGCCATCCATTCTCAGTCCAGGAGGTTCCTCCAGTGCATTGATGATAACTTCTTGTTGCAAACGGTGGATGAGCCAGCTGGGAGAGGAGTGCTGCTGGATCTTATTTTCACTAACAAGGAGGGGTTGGCTGAAGCGGTGAAGGTTGTGGGCAGCCTTGGTAGCAGCAACCATGGGATGGTGGAGTTCAGGATCCCATGTGGCAGGAACAGAATAACAAGCAGGATCACAGCCCTGGACTTCAGTAGGGCCAACTTTGGCCTTTTCAAGCAGCTGCTAAGGGAAATCCCATGGGACAAGGTACTAGAGGGTAAAGGGGCCCAAGATAGTTGGTTAGCATTCAAGGACCACTTCTTCCAAGATCAAGGTCAGAGCATTCCAACAGGTAGGAAGTCAAGAAAGGGAGCCAGGAGACCTGCATGGTTAAGCAGGTAGCTGCTGGGCAAACTTAAATGGAAGAAGAGAGTCTATGGATCATGGAAGGAGGAGCTGGCCACTTGGGAGGAATATGACTGTTGTCAGAGGATGTGGGGAGGCAACTAAGAAAGCTAAGGCCTCCTTGGAATTAAACCTTACAAGAGAGGCCAAGGGCAACAGAAAGGGCTTCTTCAGATACATTGCAACTAAAACTAACATTAGAGGCAATGTAGGCCCACTGATGAATGAGGTGTGTGCCCTGGTGACAGAGGATACAAAGAAGGCGGAGTTACTGAATGCCTTCTTTGCCTCTGTCTATGCTACTGGAGGCTGTCCTGAGGAGCCCAAGACCCCTGAGGCCCTAGAGGAAGTCAGGGTAAAGGAGGAGTTTGCCTTGCTTGATGGAGACTGTGTTAGGGACCAGTTAAGCAATCTGGACATCCATAAGTCCATGGGTCCTGATGGGATGCCCCCGTGGCTGCTGAGGGATCTGTCGGGAGTCATTTCTAGGCCGCTCTCCATCATCTTTGATAAGTCATGGGGAACAGGAGAGGTGCCTGAGGACTGGAGGAAAGCAAAAGTCACTCCAGTCTTCAAAAGGGCAAGAAAGAGGACCTGGGCAACTATAGACTGGTCGGCCTCACCTCCATCCCTGGAAAGGTGATGGAACAACTTATCCTTGGCGCTGTCTCTAGGACAAGGATTGAGAGGGTCTTTAGGGGCAGTTGACATGGCTTCACCAAGGGGAAGTCATGCTTAACCAACCTGATAGCCCTTTATGTGGACATAACCAGGTGGACAGATGATGATAGAGCAGTGGATGTGGTCTATCTTGATTTCAGTAAAGCGTTTGATACAGTACCCCATAGCATCCTTGCAACCACACTGAGAAAGTGTGATCTGGATGATCAGGTAGTGAGGTGGATTGAAAACTGGCTGAAGGACAGAGCCCAGAGTTGTGGTCGATAGGACACAGTCTACTTGGAGGCCTGTATCGACTGGTGTCCCTCAAGGGTTGGTACTGGGACCAGTACTGTTCAATATATTCATCAATGACTTGGGTGAGGGAATAGAGTGCACTGTCAGCAAGTTCACTGATGACACAGTGGCTGATGGGAGGCGTGGCTGACACACCTGAAGGCTGTGCTGCCATTCAGCTGGACCTAGACAGACTGCAGAGCTGGGCAGGGAGAAATTTAATGAAATACAACAAGGCCAAGTGTAGAGTCTTGCATCTGGGCAAGAACAACCCCATGCACCAGTATAAGTTGGGGATTGACTTGTTGGAGAGCAGCACAGGGGAAAGGTCCTGGTGAACAGCAGGATGATCATGAGCCAGCAGTGTGCCCTTGTGGCCAAGAAGTCCAATAGCATCCTGGGGTGTATTAGAAGGGGTGTGGTTAGTAGGTCGAGAGAGGTTCTCCTCCTCCTGTGCTCTGCCCTGGTGAGACTTGCGGTGCTTGAGGATATGGTGTAGTGGTTAGAGAGATGCTAGGAGAAAGGTTGGACTTGATGACCCTGGAGCTCCTTTCCAACCATAATGATTCTGTGATTCTGTGTGTGACTGCATCTGGAATAGTGTGTCCCGTTCTGGGCCCCTCAGTTCAAGAAGGACAGGGAACTACTTGAGAGAGTCCAACGAAGAGCCACAAAGATGATTAAGGGAATAACACATCTCCCTTATGAGGAAAGGCTGAGGGAACTGGGTCTCTTTAGCTTGGAGAAGAGAAGACTGAGGGATGACCTCATTAATGTTTATAAATATGTGAAGGGTGAGTGTCAGGAGGATGGAGCCAGGCTCTTCTCTGTGATGTGGAATGATTGGACAAGGGGCAACGAGTGCAAGCTGGAACATAGGAGGTTCCACATAAATATGTGAAAAAACTTCTTCACTGTGAGAGTGACAGAGCACTGGAACTAGTTGACCAGAGAGGTTGTGGATTCCCCTTCTCTGGAGACATTCAGGAGCCACCTGGGTGTGTTCCTGTGTGACCTAGTCCAGGTAACTCTGTAATCCTGCTCTGGAGGGGTGTTGCACTTGATGATCTTTCAAGATCCCTTCCAACCCTTGACATTCTGTGATTCTGTGATTCTGTGAAATAATCTTCAAAACGAATTAAGGAAAATCACGATCTTACATATATGCATTGGTTGGATAAGGCTAGAATAACCTAGTCTTTTCCAGGATTAACCTCAGAAAGACTATCCAAAATCAGATTGCATGAATCACCTAGAAGTTCATGTAATCAGACAGAAGAAAAAAGCACTGACAAATAAGTGGTGCATACTAAGTAAATATACCATATGTGTAGTGGGATAATCTCAGCTGGGTACTAGGTGCCCACCAAGCTGCACCGTCATCCCCCACAGCAGCAGGGCAAGGGGAAAGAAAACAAGATAAAAAAACTTGTGGGTCAAGATAATGCAGTTTAACGAAAACAAAGCAAAGCCAAGCAAAATTCAGACACAAAAGCGAAGAGAGTGACGATTTATTCTCTACTTCCCATCAGCAGGTGATGTCTGGCCCCTTCCCAGAAAGCAGGGCTCCAATAGGTGTAGCAGAGCTACATCCATCCTCCTCCTTTTCCCTAGCTTTTATTGTTGTGCCAACGTCATATGTTATGGAATATCCCTTTGGTCATTTTGGGTCAGCTGTCCTGGTTGTGTCCCCTCCCAAGATCTTGCTCACTCACAGCCTACTGGTGAGGGGGAATGCTGGAAAGAGCCTTGGTGCCGTACAAGCACTGCTCAGCAGTGCATTATCAACACTGTTCTAGCTCCCAACACAAAGCACAGTACCATGAGGGCTGCTATGGTGAAAATCAACCTCATCTCAGCCAGACCCAGTACAATCGCTACCTTTATTCCATACCATTTGTGTGATGCTCAAGCCCCACATAATACATATTTAACCATTCCATCATATTTAATTCCCATTACTGAAATTCCTTCTTACAAACACTCACATCTTAGTCTATGTACTTAATCCATTTTTATACCCAACATACAGATGAATATACTCTCATTAACTACTATGCCTTGTCCTTTAACAGACAGATATTATTCCCCCATTTCATGGGGAATGTTGTCCATATGTACACAGGTGTATTTAAGTTATGCATACTTATAAGTCTCTTAAATCAAAAGTGTCAAAAAAATCCAAAACATAAAGACAGAAAGAAATAAAATATTATGTTCAGCTGTGTGTTTTTGCATTTTCTAATCATCTTATTAAAGATTAATTTGGATGGATAATTTCCTTACATGAACCATTTAAATCCATAATCTCATTTGAAATGCTAATAATCTTATTAATTTTAATATGTATAATACACTTACCACAGGCCCCACTGTCCAAAAATTTATCATGCACTCAATAATAAAAACTATGTACACATGAAAACTTTAAACTGTTTACACTTAATTACAGCTTTATTGCTCGATGTTTTACACAATGTTGAGAATGTTGTAAATGCAGGTAGTTAATAAAATCACTTTTTCCCCCTGAAACTAGAGCCTGAAACACTTTTATCCTTCTGTAAGAAAATAAAATTTTGAGTTGTTTTTAATGAGAATGATGCAGTAATTCAATTTGTGTAGTAAATAATTTGAAATTTGCCTCTGAGTTGCCATGAAGAAAATTAACATTGTGAATGAATATAAAGAAAGAAATAGACAACTATTAATACTTTTAGAACACCATTGGAAGGTTTAAAGTATTAGATGTTTCAATTGTCTGTAAATCCATAAACCTAAATAATTAATTATTTAAATTCTCAAAGTAATTAATGTCATGTTTATGATAATACATCTGAACAGTGTATGTTTACAATAGAACTATCTCCGTTAATAATTAAAATCAATGTAATGCATAATGTTAGAAGAAATACATGGCATATAGTATACACATATTACCATATGAAATGGATGCCACTGTAGTGTGTTAACCTTGGCTGGCATCCTGTTCCCCTCAAGCTACTGTCTCACTCCTCATCCTCAACAGGACAAGGGGACAAAATAGCCTGAAAAAGTTTGTGGGTCATGATAAGGGCAGTGATATTGCTCAACAAGTACTGTCATAAACAAACCAGAATCAACTTGGGGAAGATTAACTCAATTTCTTTCTAGTTTAAAATAGGGTAGGATATAGTTATGGTCACAGTCATGCTTTGTCTCTGCCACTCCATCCTTCTCATGCTGCTCCCCTGCTCCAGCATGGGGTCCCTCCCACAGGACACAGTCCAATATGGCTACCTCCCATGGGCTGAACTTCTCCAACATAGGTCGTTTCCACCAGTTGTAGTCTTACAGGAACCATGTGCTGCAACATGGGTACCCCACAAGCCACAGGTTCTGCCAGAAGACCTGCTCCAGTGTGGCCTCCTCTCCATGGCCTACAGCTTTCCTCAAGGCACATCCACCTTCTCTGGCATTCGATCCCCCACAGACACAGTTTGTTAGATCCATAGGTAAGGTGCTAAACTCTCAGATTATATTGCTGTCTGGCTACTAAAGTGCAGTAATGTTTCTCCTGTCTTTGGGAAGAAGAAGCTAAGCCAGTTGATCTTACCATAGCACAAAAAGTTTTGTTTTGATTCTCTAGGAATATGTTATATCTTTATGATTTCCAAAAAGCAATTTGTATGAATTTCAGTAAGAAATTGTAAAGCCTCAGCTAATCAGAATGAACTTATTGTAAAAAAAGGTGTCATTTGAAGTATAACATTGATTGACATATAGTTAAACACTCTTTTCAAACTAATGATCTATATATGATGAATTCTGTGAACAAAATGATGGTTATAATATATAAAATTATTTATTCTGTTTTTACATTTTTAATATATATTTTATATTGATCCTTCCTTTTTTATTGTATATCATTGTATTCCTAGTTAAGATATATTTCCACAGGCAATATATTACAGTAATAAATACACTAATTTTTGGGAAACAACAACACAACAGAGAAAAAAGAGTAAAGATACTTTATCCCAATACAACCATGGCTTTTAATCTGTGGCTTATCATACCAATGTGGGTTTTTTTGTTGTTTGTATGTACTGTCATGATGCAATAATAAATGTGTGCATGTGAAGTAATGCAAGCCATCTATTAAGAGTCGATTGTTTCAAGTGAAGCTTCTGTAATTATCTTTGACTAGACACATAAAGTTCGTCTAAGAAAGGTTAGCATAACTGATTCTTATTCCCAGGATATATTAATATATTACAGATCAGGAAAAATATTTAATTATATTAATTACTGATGAATGGTTACTGAAAATCACCAGATAACCTCTCTGAAATTGCAGTATAATTATATTTTAATTACATCACACTTCTTTAAAAATACCATTTTAGAGAGCTGATAGAAGCTACATATAGCTCCATGGTGGATGGCCAGATCACACAGGTGGTTCAGCTGGAGGTATTCAAGAGACAACCAAGTTTCAAAGGGATCACTGGAGGGATTTTTAGGAGGAGAATCTCAGGTAACCCTGTTGGTGATACTACTTAAGATTGAAATCGCCTTGGTAATAGTATCAGAAAAAACAAATCTGGGTATGGATATAGGAAACTCAGACTGGTAGAGGAAATTTAATTTTTGGCAGATTGTTTATTTAGGAGGTAGCAAGCATAGAAAGCTCAAGGTGTATGGGGGAAGAACAAGCATGGGATAACAGAGAGAAGAGGGATCAAAAATAGCTGGTCAATCATAAGCAAGGATATTTGTGTGATTGAGCCCTGTCCCTGATCACTGCAGTCTATCCTATCTTCATATTAAATCATATTACAAACTGGGGTTTTTTGTGTGATCTCACTCTATGTGCATCTGTGATGAGAGGTTTAGTTGCAATCTGTTGGACATACTGATTGTTTAGACCCAGTGGCTGTGTATGTGTAATGTGTTAGCAAATGTCAAGCTGTACCAGTGTGGTATGCCAGTTCAGCTATTACCATTTCGTGCCGCCATCAGTTGCCTGATCACACAGGCCAACGCTGAACTCAGCAACATCTTCTTTCAGACAATCCTGCCATAGGTTCCTGTGGGCCCAGCTGCTCCACTGCCTACTGTGATGCTAGCATCACCTGCTAGACACAACAGACAGAGACAGCTCCCTCATTGGCCCTTCACATAGAAGGACACCACCAAGAAAGCTCATCAGAATGCAACCAGCCCCAACAGAAGCCACACACAGACTGGCTGGCTTCTGGTTAAACTAGCCTGGCCTCACCCACCAGCCCAACCATGACCACCTGGGAGAGGTCAGGGCCACAAAGACACAAGTAGGCCAGGTTCTACCTCTAGAACTTGAAGCCAGTGCGGGAAACAAAACATACTGTTAGGTTGTGATTTATCCACAGGTCAACTTTAATGTGGGGCCCATGCCTCAGGCCCCAGCACTTCAATCAAGCAATGTCTCCACACTTGGAGCCCTTGACCCTGTGACCCTGTAAGTGACCTGGGATCTAGGTATGGACATTAAGAAGACTTAAATAACGTTGAACTAATATTTACAGAATCTGTGACTGTCATGTGCTTGTAAAATTTAGATAATTTAGATAGTGTAGACAGTTTGGACTGAAGGGAAGTGTACATCCAGCAGTGAACTTTGATCATGATCCACTGGAAAGAGGAACAGCCCAGTGTTGCCTGTGCTAATATGTATGTGAGAGCCATTAGTGTTTATGTGGTTGCAGTTAAAATATTGTTCTGGGGTAAGCCATGTCCTCTCTGTGTGTGCATGTGCACATGCACGTGCACATGCACCATCTGCAACATGAGCTCCACCTTGCTGCTTTTCAAACCTGCAAATGAATGCGACAGCAGCCACAACCTCCTTGGTATTAGTGTGCACCGCATTTGGCTTAGACTAGAAAGGAAAAAAACCTGGGTTCTGAATTTCACTGGGATTTGGCAACTCCTTAACAGAAATTTTCTGTCTTTTGAAAAGTTATCTGATTTTGAATCACTAGTTCAGTAACTAAAGCCAGAAGGCATTCAGCTCTGAGCTTGACTTTGGTGTAGCTACATGCATGTATGTATACATAAGTAAAGATATAGCAATTTAAGTCAGAATTTAAAAAACAGAACAAACCCAGAACAGTTTTGGTTGATTAAACATTCTTGAAAATTTTCCTGCAAATTTTCCTTGTTTTAGTCATCACAAATTCCCCAAAATCCAACAACTTATTATAAAATACTATAACTTAACTTGTAATATTTTCATTTGCATTTTGTCATATAGTCAGCACAGTGTGAGTTGCCAAAAAAAAGCTCATCAAGTTGTATTTTACTGCAAATTAAAAAGAGTGGAACCTGTATAATTTAAATTGTTATCCATTTTTATCCAATTTCCTCAATATCTGATAACTATGACTTGTTGCTTTCTTCATTCTTGGAACACAGTCAAAAGATACTGTTAAACAGATATTATACCAGACATCATATATATATTAAAAAAATTCAAGGGCTGAAAGTGGAGGAAAGAGACAGTGAAAAGTGGAAAATGATGATATCTTTATAAAGGTTACTTTCATTATAGATTGTATTACAAATAACAAATGAAGACAATATAAACCTGAAACTTGCGTTAAGAATATTACACTTCCCACTTAAAAGACTGCAAAATGATGTTGATATTTGAAATATTATATAAGCATAAGGAAAGAACCTAGCTCATTCACTGATTCTGATATTAATTTAGTCTTGAAAATGTACTTATGATACTTTGCAATTATCAAAACCTGTTTCTTAATTTCTACAAGGTAACGTCTATAGTCCATATAATAAACTAAATTATATCAGGGAATTTTAATTCTAGTGCTGTGCATACCCAACTACTCATTAAAAATGAACACTTCCATTGATTCCTGTTACATGCAAATAAGAACCTGTAGATGGTTAGGATGTTAACATATTTTAAAGTGAATTCCTTATCATATGCAGTTATGTAGATATATTTAGTGTTTATTTTCCTTATTTCCTCTCTTTTACACCAGCACTTTGAATTTCCACCTTCTAACAGAGTAAAGAATAGCCAAGAATAAGTATTTGCCTGATGCTGATACTACAAATGCCTTTAGACTAAGAAGGAAAATGGTGCTTTTGTTTCCTTCTTTTTTATGTAATTTTGTCAGTAATTTTGTTAGTAATTTTCTATATAATTTTGGGACAAAACATATTGTCAAAGAGGATGAACACATCAGAAATCATATTCACCGTTAATACTTTAGTTAGGCTCTAATTTGTAAAATATCAAATAAGTCCTTTATGACTGAAGACGAGTTGCTCTTGGTTGGTCCTTGAGCCTTGAATATGGGAGGGCAGCCAAAATTCCTGTTTTATCATACTGTGGTATTTTTT
>JAVSBS010004541.1:0-54408 GCA_033124195.1 Coracias cyanogaster
AGGGGACACGGGTGCCTGGCACGTCAGACGTGCTGGGCTGCCCTTGAGGCCAGGGGGGAGCCACAGGAGACAGGGGCAGGGCAGTGTATCACTCTCAGGGGATACAGGCAGAAAAAAAAAAAAAATCCCAGGGGATTAGACTGAGCAAGTGTTCCTGTGATTATAGCTCAGTGGTGGGAGCCAGGGCTTTCTTCCCACATTGTTAATCATTTACCCAGCACTCTGAGCGTCAGAGCCCTGCCGTTTTGCCTCCAAGCTGAAAGATGGGGGCCCATCCTACCTTCCTCCCCCGGGGACCCGACTGCATTGTCAGGCTTAATTCATTAACATCTGTGAAGTGCTCTGGGCTCCTCGGCTGGAAGGCAGCACAGATTTGGCTCACTCCTGCTATTCACTAACCTGTGCTGGGGAGAAATGGGGTGTGATTCGGCCATACTGTGTTGCTGCCAGCCAGCAAAGCACAAGGTTAAGCTGAAACAGTAAGGAAGATGGGGAAAACCTAAGGCTCCACAAAGTGATCAATCATATAAAGGTCAAATCTACATCTGAAGTATAACGGACAACCAGCAAATCGCAACAGTGAGTGAAATCCCAGGGAGCTGGGGCTAAAATCACACGGACAGACAAGAGAAAAGCAACATCTCAAGAGCTAAACAAAATATCCCCAGCTCCTGGATGTTCCCAGCTCCTTCCTTGCTGTGTGGGTAGCTGCCTTCATTTGGTCACAGGAGTTCGGGTCCAAGCCTGCAGACACGGTCATCCTTGGGCACGGCATTATATCAGACGTTATACCATCCCCGACATGGCTCCCTGCCCCAGGATGGGCAGGACATCTGAGTCGGAGGGCTGCGCAGTCCTGCCTGGAGGGTACAGTTCTCCAGGGGAGCTTTCAGAGCCGAAGGAAAGGGTTTCCAGCAGCATTACCAGTAAGGCATAGCTGCCTTAGCTCCAGGAGAACTGCCGTGCAGGGCACAGCAAGGCACTGCCGGTGAGGGGGACGTGGTACTCAGCTGTGAAAACACAAGCTTTTGAGTGTTTTTGTTTCTTCTGCATAAAACTGGGATTGTTTACATGTATTATCTAGTAGCAGATAAAGTTCTTGTCTGACTCAAGCTGCCACCCGCTCTCAGGCATCGTGCTGCACTTGTCTTGGGACTCCCTGCAGCCAGAGACGAGGGGAGTGCCTGGACTCCCTGCAGGTCTAGTCCTGATGCTGTCTCCAGAGTCACAGGGGATGGTGTTCTTGTGTCCCCTGCAGCCACCGAGGTCCTCCCCTGCTGTCCCCATTCCCCAATGGCAAGTGCTGTGGGTGAGCGCCCTCCAGCTCTGAGGTCTGTGGGATAGCCTGTGCTATCTCCCCAGGCAGCTTTGGAAGAGCCCCCAGGACCCTTCTGTGCTGATGGAGCTGCCCAAGACCTAGCCCTGAGCTTTGGGAAGCTCCTGTGAAGCCCTTCCTCTCCCCTGTTGCCCTTAGGAAATGCATGTGCTGCTGAAGTGCTAAAATTAGCCAGCCAGCTCTGTGGCACACTTGCACTCTTGCTTCCTCGGTCCCCAGGCATGGCTCGCCAGCAGGTCTGCCAAGAAGACAGCATCCTACCAGGGGTAACAGGGCTAGTGCAGGCTGACACAGGCAGGGCAGCGGTAGAGCTTTTCTCCATTTCTCTGTCCCCTGTGCAGGGGCCAAAGCGCCAAGCAGCTGAAAGCACTTAGGCAGAAGGGAGAGGGCGTCTTCTCCAGCTGAGCCTGGCAAAAGCTGCCCAGGAGAAGCACAGGCCCTTCAGGCACTGTTTCTTGCTGGCCCCCCTCCCCAGCACAGGCTGACAGCATTTCCCATCGCACCCTCACCAGGACTCTGCTCTCCCTTGTGCGGGCAGGGCCTCCCCAAAGCGGAGCGCTGCTCCAGGCAAGGAGCTGCAGCCTGGCCTGTGTGCAGCTCCTCATGCTGCCTTCTGCTCTCTCTCCCCAGCACGGCTCCTGTACAGAGGCGGCTGAAAAGCAGCGGTGGGAAGCACCGCAGCTGCAGAAGGAACAGTCCATTTTTAGCTGAGCAGCCTCCCCGCTGCTGGGCTGTGGGCAGAGCTCTGTGGGGCTCTGCTGCAGCATTGCAGCCTCCCCTGACTCCCTTACACCCAGCAAAGGTCTTGGCCCCTACCCGTAAGAGAAAGCCTGTAGCTTCAAGGTACTCCTTCGCTGCCCAATTTCCCCTTGGCTGGGATCTCATGGGATAACTTGATCTCACATGTTTAAACTGCTGATGCTTTCGGGGCTGAAGTTTTCTGAGGGTGGGGCAGTGCCTGAAGTGTGGGTACCCAGCCGTGGGGTGCTGGGGGCTGCAAAGGGTGTGCCAAGGAGCCTGTAGAGCTTGGATACTCCAGGGACAGCAGCACTGGAGGGGAGAGGTTCAGGGTCCTCATTTTGGATGTTTCTATTGCATTTTGGATGCTTAAAGCCTTTTCTGGACCTGAGTTTAAAATTATAGGAGAATTTTTCCTGAGTAACTCCTTTTACTGGTGAAGCATGGGCTGAGAGGGAGGACAGCCCTATTGAAAGCTGCTGGTAACCCCTTAATGATGGGGTGAGTGACACAGCCAGGAATAGACCCATAGAGACTGAAAAGGGAGCTCAGCTTTTCACCCTCTGTTGCCTTTTTTTCCATTGACCATCTCCTCCCGTTGTGGCTGTGGCACCCTGTGGGAACCCCTCTTCCACATCATGAGTATTTGCCAACCATAGTGCTTCACCATCAGCAATGGTTTATACCTAGTAAATCCCACGGGAGCTAAGCCTATTCTCTGGGTCCAAGACAGGGAGATAGCAGCTCAGAAAACCCTCCCAAGAACAGGCGATGCCAGAGGAGCGCAGCAGTCCAAGGCCAGAGGTATTTGCTGAACACTGTCCTCACTGCCCAAGCCCCACAGGGAACTGGGTCAGGCAGGAAGAAGGCAGGAGTCCCCAGTCACACCAGTGCAGTGAGTTCCCAGCTCTGGGGTTTTAACCACCAGCCCACCCTCTCCATCGCTATGCCTTGCCCATGTCACTAGAAATGTTTCCTCAGCTGCCACTGGCTCCAGCACCAGGGTCTGGCCACAGCTTTGGGCTTAGTGCTCCAGAGAGCCAGGAAGGGCTGAGTACCATAGGACTGACACCACAAAACCTCGAGCTGCAGCTGAACAAACCAACCCTAGTAAGCTGCCCCAACATGTGCCGCCTTGCCTGCAATGCAGACACAAGAAAAACAGCGAGGGAATTAAGACCCCAGTTGGAGCTCTGGCATCCTCCTAGGGGAACAGGGCAGCCCATGTTCCCTTCAGCAAGGCGGGAGGAAAACTGTGGGCCAAAGACCACCACTGTTCCTGCATAAGGATGTACACATTCACTACATCCCACGTAGACATCCATGTGACCCTGCCCAAAGCTCTCATTTTTGCTCCTGCTGCTTGGCTGGCCAGGGAGAGCGACTGAATTTACCTTGAGCAGCTCCTTGGGGAAGTCAGTGCCTCCATTGAGTCCCTCCAAGTTGCCAATGAAGTCAGCACAGGACATTCTTTTCCCAATGTTCTGGGGAAGCCAGGAGGAGAGAAACATGGGGGTTACTTTCAGACCACAGGATGATGATGGCTGGAGCAGGTCCCACAGCCCAGGAACAGACACCCAGCTCTGCAGTGGGGTGAGGGACCAGCCAGGTCTCAGAGAGGTTGCCTGCAGATGTGGGGAAGCTGCTGGCTTTGCCTAGGCTCTAGGGGTTTTAAATAGTCTCCTTTTTCTAAGTTGGGTGCTTTCTGCTCCTGATGGCAGCTGGTTTTGGAGTCTCACTCCTACCTTCTCTCCCTGTCCACTTTTCTCTTCTGTCCTCATCTCATCTCCACATCTTCCATCTCCTCCAAAGCCCCACTCTCTCCTTGTCAGCCTCTCCTGTCATTCAGCCGTTCTCCTCTATTCTCCCTAGACATGTTAGGGGTACCAGCCCTTGTAGGCCTAGGGTCCCATGCCTCCTGCTCACATGCCTTTGTCCTTGGAAGTCCTCACTCTACCATCTATGGTTCAAGGTGATAGGGTCAGACAGTGCAGGGACAGACAGGGCTGATGGCAGTGGGAACTTACATGTCCATGCAGATCTGTGTTTAGCAGCATCAGGGCGCAGGTGAGGGTGTGAGCTCCATCTGCAGCACAAGCACAGGACAGGAATTAGAGCCCCCAGCTCAGCCCTGCAGCTGGTGCTTCAGCCCCTTGGCATCTCAGGCAGGGAATGGGGGCTCAGAGCCCCCAGGACAGCCCCAAGCCCATCCCTCCCACCCCGGGCACACAGCAGCCAGTGCGGTGCTGGCAGCACACAGGCAAATAGGGAAGAGGCCACTGAATTACAGCTGGTCCCAAACCTGAGCATACAAACTTCATCCCAAGCCCACAGCCCCTTCAGCCAGGCAGCGATGCTGCAGCTAACCCTGCAGAGCTCCTAGCGTGGCAAGGCGGGACCAGCACAGCCCCCTGCCAGCCAGGCACCCCAAACCTCACCTGCCCCAGAGCCAGCCCAGAGCAGACCCAGCAAGTGAACACACACAGGAGAGGCACAAAGACGTGAAAAAGTACAAAGTGGGTATCTGTGCTGCCCCAAGTTCTGTGCACCCGAGTTCTCTCACCTGGCTATTCCCTGAGTGGAGGGTCTGAAAGCTGGGTCTGTTTAGTGAGAAGGGCCTTCTCTCACCTCTTGTGCTAATCTGCTCAAGGTTGGAATAAGGATGGGTTGAGCCCTAATTATGCATGAGCCAACTGCAGCAGGTTTGTTTTTTAAAAAAAATCTAAAGCATCTGTCATTTGAGAGAAATGACACCTCTGTACTAGGGGCGGTCTCCTAGGCATCAGTACAGGCTCTTAGCCCGCTCTCTGGTTTCCGTTTGAGCACCTTCACCAAGTTGACGAGCACATGGGCTCGCTTGAAACACACACATACACGCACACACAGACATGTGCAGTTTCTTACCCTCTGAAGAGATGGCGTTGGGATTACACTCATAATAACGCTGGGAAAAATGAGCCAGCACTCGCTCGCGCTCTTGCGTCTCTCCCATCAAGGCTAGCTCCTTTAGGAAGGACCTGAAGAAGTAGCATCAGCATTGGTCACACATGAAGCCCACCAGTAGCTTCTCCAACCCACCCTGTGCAGGAGTGGAGCTGTGCTTTCTGGTTTGGAGAATGCCTATGTGCTGGAGGAAGCCCTGCCAATGCATATCCCTCCCAACCTGCTGCAGGACTTCCTTCCAAGCCCACAGCACTATAATCTGCCGGCACATTGCAGAAACCTACAGCCAGCTGCAGGAACTACACTGGGAAAGGAAGTAGGGGTAACACCAGGAAGGTTCAGGCTCAAAGTCTGGAAAGCCAGTCCTGGGTGAACCTGACTGTCACTCAACTGCACTGACTATTAAGACCAGGGACGCTCTTCCTTGGTTGTGTGGCTGAGAGACCACTTTGGGAATCACCCTCCCCTATTTAAGGGGTAAGAGGACCTGCAGGTGGGAGCCATGGGGTCTGCCTGCTCCTGCAGATCTGCATGGTCTGCTGGGACCCCACTTGGGTGGCCACCACACACACACACACATGTACACACACTCAACTCTGACCTGAGAGCCTGGTCCAGGCTCATCCCCGTGAACACGAAGAACTTCAGATATTCCCCTGCCACCATCCTGCTAAACTCGTTGCTGAAATAGAAAAGGGGGGAGCAAGAGTGGGATTGACCAGATCATGGGAACACCTAAAGACACACAGTAATGGAGTAGATTCTAGGCTGGGAGCTCCCCAGGGCTGTGAGGAGTGTGCTGACGACAGAGATACACCACACTCCCATGTAACTCAGCGGAGTCACCCATAGATCCAATGGAAATACTGGACAGGTAAGAGAAACTGGAGAAGCTAGAGCTGGAAGGGCCCGCAAGAGGTCTGCTAGCCATCTTCCTGCTCCAGCATCTTACTGAAGCATCCAAGATGCAGTCATGATAGGAAGGTACCCAAACCTGGATGTCTTTTAGGTTTTAAGACTTTCAGAGAGAACACCTGGTACAGATGTACCAGTCACAGGGAGTGGGCTTTAGGATCCTGCCAGTTATTCCCTTCGAGCCCAGCACCCCACAAAGGCAGCAACTGTAGGTGCACAAGAAGTGCAGGTGAGCCCCTTGAAGAACAGAACATTCCTTGTGAATATCTGCACACATACTTCTTTCCCAAGTGGCGGGCCACATCTGCTTTTTTAAAGCCATCCAGGTTGTAGAGCCTCTTGGCCAGGCGCTTGGCTGCCTCCAGGTCTGCCTTGTGCCCGTTGGAGAGGGTATCCGTGCTGCCCAGGGCCAGCTGCTCCACGCTGTCCATTTCTGAGTCTGAGTCTGAAACTGGCTGGTTCAGGGGATGGTCACTGCAATGGGAAGGGACAGTCCACATTAGCCTGCCTACAGATCCTCTCCTCGTGCAGCTTCTTGGGAAATGCAGGTTCTTCACCCTGCTTTGGAGACCAGCTACTCACTCTGGGACCCAGGATGGACAACACTGGTTAGAGGCATTCCAACGCTGGGTCTGGGAGCTAAGGGAAGGTTTGGGGATGCAGCTAGAGGAGAAGTAGGGTGACAGGATAGCTCCAGTAACTGATGACAGGACCAAGGCATCCAAACTCCTGTCCAAACTGCATGTGTAGAAACATGACAACTTCTCCAAAGTCCCCCAACCTGAGCCTGCGAAACTGCATGTGTGAGCTCAGACTCTGACAAACTCAGCTGTAGTGGAGACTTTGAGCAGAAACATGTGCACATCACACACTGTCCTACAGTTCCATACTCATTTTTTAACCTTGACAAACTCCACATGCTTTCAAGCACAGGTTCTACTTGAGACAAGACAACTATAATTCCTTCACTCCCTTTTCCCAGCCACTGACTTCAAAGCACTTCACAGACAGGAAAACCGAGGCAGAGAGGGTGAAGGAACCTCCCCCCCAGTCTCCCAGCTCACAGTGGGATGTACTGTCTTCTTTAGGCTGCCCATCAGCTCTCAGCCCACCATGCCTTAAATGGCCATGTTAGGAGATGCTCTTGGCTTAGCCTCCAAAGCAGTCTGACTCAGCAGTGCAGAAGTTATCCCAAACAAAAAGTTGTTTGAATCTAATCAACAACGAACATTAAGCAACTCTGACCTCGCCCAAATTTTCTGGCAGCCCTCACAATGTTCCAGTCTGATTTATTTTTGAAAGTCTCTAATTGACTTTTAAGAGGCCTGCTCTCCTGAGCCAATTACCCAGGCCAGTCTCCTTGAGGCTCCACTTCTTCCACGAAGGACAAGCCTGCTTGCCGCTCAGCACTGCCCAGCGCAGGGGAGCCCTGTGCAGCACTGACAGGCTGCCCTGTGCCTCAGGGGGCTCTTGGGTGCCTTCCTCCTGCCTTCCTGGCACCCTCATCTGGCATGCAGCAGGGGAAGCTGCTCTGCGCTCAAACCCGTGGGACAGGCACTTCCCTGGTGAAAGCGGCTCTGACATCCTGCAAGACCCCAGGGACATGCACTTCACTTAGACCACTGCTGAGCTTCGCAGTGCCAGGCAACAATTGTGGATGTATGGGTCAGGGCAGATCTGTGCCCATTTGGCTCCAGCCCTCCTCAGAGAACCTATGCCACCCTGGTGGAAGCAGCCACAAAAGTGGCCACAAGGTCACTAAGAGCTCACAGTCCACCTGCTCTGGGGAGCTGTGCTGGACAGGAGGCTACCAGCATCACTGTCCACATACCCTGCACACCTCATCCTGGGGGCATCCCTCCTAAAAAGTCTCCTCCTCCCAAAATACAGTAGCCATATCCAAAGGTGCCACTGGTGTGGTGCCTGCTGTCCTCCAGCTGTGCCTGCACTGGCTGGCAGGGCCAAAGCCACCCTGGGGAGCACCCAACAGCAGAACAGGCTGGGTGCTGCTAGGCCAGTGCTGGGCACATGCCTCGGCCCCACTTCGGCTCCCTGTGCAGCTGCAGGTGCTGTGCCCTCAGCCAAGGACAGGTCTCACAGGCTCTTCGCTTCCCAGCAGCAGAGGAGATGAATCCATCCCACCAACTGGCACCTAGCAGCCATGGGTTGTGGTGACCGTGTTTTTCTCTAAAACTGTATCTGTTATCATGGGGCCACAGGCATTGCCTCCTTCTCTCCCAAGCCCAGCAGCTCCAAGGCTGCTTTTCCAGCCACAGGCTGAGCTACAAAACTCAAAGCCACCCCTTCACCATTCCCCATGCTCCAACTGCACTTCCAGAGCAAGTGGCTGCTCACTCACACTCTGAAGACCTTTTCATTTTTCTCAGTCACTATCACTAAAAAATCCTGACGTCTTTCTAGACCTTGCCTGTCCTACCTGAGAGATCATCCTCCCCCACATGGCTGGTTCTTGGAGCCTCCAGGGGCAAACCTAGAGCTGAGTCTCCCCTTGTGACCTCTCTTCCCAATCCATGGTCCTCAGCTTTCCTACCTAGTGCTGAGCATTCAGGCATGGGGCCATTTGCAAAACCTCTCCTGTCCTTCAACATCTGTATTTCTCTGCAGGCTCCCAACACATGGCTGCAATTTTGCCTTGCTTCTTGCCATGGGCATGCAAGGATCACAGCCTGTATCTCAAAGCAGCTCTACCATCAAGATCTTCTGTTCCTTCCCTCACCAAATCCCCATGCTGATTTGGGCTCTTACATCAGCAAAGCATAACCTTGCTTTCGGGCTGAGGCACTACCCAGCCATGCCATGAAATGCGTTTTCTTCCAAGAATCAAGCCACTCTCATGCTATTAAATATGGACCATTAGTCTTGACAGGCTGGTGGCGTCCCATTTGTGGCACCTGTTTGTCACCACTCAAAGCCTCAGCTGGCTTGGAGAACATGCAGCTTGAAGACAGAAAGCCAAGAGCCCAATCCTCAAGCAAAAGAAGAACAGAGCAAAGAGACATGTCCATGTCTGAGTCAACTGAGGTGATGCTAATTTTCTTGCCAATGAGCTAATGTCTCAGGGTGGTTTTTTTAGTGTACTTTCTACAGTGACATTTCAGTTTGGCTTGAAGAAACACTGAGATAATATTTTTTACATCAGATACATTTTCAACCCGAGAACTGGCCCTCACTTAAGGAATAAAGATAAAATTTGGTATTGTGTGAGTATCCTCAGTGTGCCTAAAATTAGCCACCCCTGGGTGGACCCAGCACTAGCACACCCCTCTCCTCACCTAGGACAGCCACTGCTGCCCCGCACACTGCTGGGAGCACAGGTCCCCCTGCCACCTCAGAGGTATTTGCTTGAAAGGCCAGGTCCCCAGCACCTACATCAGCAGCAGCAAGGCGCTTCTGGGGGTCTCTGTTAGGAAGGCATGTGATCCAGCTCAGGGCTTGCCCTGGGACTGACCACTCTTCACTGACCACTGCAGCGCAGCAGAAGGACCGCATTGTGCTCCCAGCCCTGGGGAGCTGCTGCAGGACCACTGTCCTGCTTGGGGCCACTGCACCACAGATACTCCTTCTCCAGGGCCCGATGCTTCTCCAGGACCAAAATGTTCCTTCTCTAGGGCCAAACACTCCCTTACTGGAGCCAGATCCTCATCTCACCCCGATATTCCTCTTCTGGCCAACTGCCCATAGCCCAGCAGGAGAGAATGAAGCACCTTCCCTAGCTGTCACTGCAGGAGCCCTGACATCCTCTCTACCTTGCCACCACAAACCAGGCTCACTTGGCATCATGTTCGCTCCATGGCTGCCAGCAACTAGGAGCAAATCTTCTCTCCTAGATGTGGGGCAGCAATAAGACACTAGCTCAGCAAAGCCTGCCCCAGAGTGCTGTCCTCCAGCTCCTGGCTGCCAGCAGGGATGTATCTGCATGGTAGGACTCTTCCCACACTGTACCTGCATGGCAGGACCCTCTCTGCACCAATACCCCACTCCCCAGGAGAAGGGAAGGAGAGACATCCCTGGGGACAGGGTGGGCCAGGTGGTCACTGGTTTCAGCTGTGGGTGCTCAGCTGAGCTCCTGGGTTGTCCAGGTCCTGCCTGACACATTTCCAGGTGAGACACCTGCTATAGGAAACTCAAAACTTCCAACCGCAATCCAAGTGCCACTTTCTCCCCACAGGAGGCTGGTTTGCATCCTGCACCATGAAGGGAGAGGGCAGGGAGCCTGGTCAGAGTCTGTGGGGAACATGTGCATGGGGCAGAACAGCACTCTGCCCTCAATTCCCGATGCCCCGCATGCATGGCTAGATGCCTGATGCCTCTGCCAAGTGAGCCTAGCCCGCCTAATATTGCTGCTAAGAATGTACCAGACCGGATCTTTGGCTGAGCTAAATAAACGCAGCTCCCTCCATCGGTCTCAGCAGACCGACTTTGATTTATGACAGCCAAGATCTAGGCTGGTTCATTTCTTGCAGAATTGAAGTTATGGCTGGGAGGACACTTGAAGGTCAGCTAGGCCAGCGTCCAACCACAGGCAGGCCTGGTTCTGCTTTCTGGCAGCTCTGGAGTCCAACCTGGTCCTCAAATGGCCCAGCCACAGCAGCGCCAACCAGCACACCCCATTTGGGCTGTTGTGCCCCTTCGCAGTCCCATTTCTCTGCAGACTTCCAGAGCCTCCTCTGCAGCATCAGCCTTCTCCAGAGATGTCTATCTGTCCTCCATCACCCCATCCCACCAGCCCCTCTTGTGGGGGGCACAAGTGCTCCTGCAGAGGACAGGGGCTGACTCTGCAATCCCACCAAACAATTTCTGGAGCCAGCTGGGAGCCTTAAAACTCCACTTACTTGCCTACTGGGTGGAGGGTTGACTTCTGCTCCAGAGACACAGATGCCATGAGGTCAGTGCAGGGAAACCTGGGTCTCTCAGACGCTTGGGCAAAGCCTAGCCTGGGGGCTCTGGGTCAGACCCCGGGGCTGGAATTAATGCCTGATGTGAGGCGCTGCATTCCACAGGAATATGCTGCTGCCTGTGCTTCTGCAGGCAGCCCTGCCAGCCCTGGGACCCTGCATGCTGCCTCTATCCTCTGTGTCCCAGCTACTGCTGCCCTTCATGGCTCGACAATTAAATGCCTGGGGGAAAATGCCTGCCAGGTTTGTGTCTCATTTCTTGCTCTATGCCAATGCTTGCGGGGAGACCTCTTCATCCTGTGTCCCAGTCTTGTCCCTCCTCCTGTGCTCCCACTCCATCCCTCCCTTTCCCTGTCTCCATCCCTTCTTCCTTGCCCTCCTTCCTCTGCTCAGACCTCACCCCCAACCTCCTGCATCACACCCCGAATCCACCCCACGGGGCCCCAAACTGGGCACAGCCCTCAGAGCATCATCTCACCAGTTTGCCCAGTGCCAACTGGGAGCTCAGGCCGGCTGACAGACCTGCGCTGGCCTCGGGGCGGGGGAGGGGCACCGGCTCACCGACTGCTGCAGTAACAAAAGGGACCTTATAAAGAAAGACAGCGGAGCTCGCTGGCAGGGCCCCGGCGCTCCAGCGCACGAAGGCAGCCCCGCTCTGGCAGGGAAGGAGGGCTGGCTCCCGGCGCACTCTCCGCCTC
Source organism: Coracias cyanogaster (assembly GCA_033124195.1). NCBI lineage: Eukaryota > Metazoa > Chordata > Aves > Coraciiformes > Coraciidae > Coracias > Coracias cyanogaster. Next base: position 11,547 of record JAVSBS010004541.1, read on the forward strand.
GGCGGCTGCCAGCCCGAGGGCTCCCCGGGCCTCCCCCGCAGCCGGGGGCTGAGCTCTCCCTCCAGCGAGGCTCCGGCCGTGCCGCCCCTCGCTGCGGTATCGGGCCCTTCGCAGCAGCCGGTTTGCAGGACTCCCCCCGCCCCGCACCTTGCTGCTGCGTCTCCTGCCTGCCCTTCTTTCTGTCCCACCCCAGGCGATGGCCCCGATTCGGGTCCCGGCAGATGCTGAGGAGGAGGAGAGCAAGTCACATCCCCTTCCTCCTCAGGGACCAGCACGGCTGTGCCCGGGGCCGAGGCTGGCTGCGGGGCAGCGGGACGGGCAAGGGCAGCTGGGCGGCTGAATTTCAGGGGGTTCGCACCCCCCAGGGAGATGCAGTTTGCCCATTTACATCCCGCTGGGGCTGACGCCCGACAAGCCGCAGTGCCTGCCCTGTGTACGGGGCTGCGAGAAGCGAGGCAGCACTGCGGGCACCTTCTTGCACTCGGCGAAGCCCGGAGATCCGGACCTGCCGTTGCAGAAGTCTGGCTGCCACCACAGGAGCCACCTCCCCGCAGCCCCAGGGCTGCTGCGAATCCCGCCCCGCCATGAGGGACCTGCACACCTCCACGTCCCGCCCAAATGGGGTGATAACCTACCTACTCACAGAGCCTCTGCCCCATGCTGGGGTCCACGGTGGGGTGTTCCGTGGAGGGGGTCCCACACTAGGACCCTTGCTGTTCAGCCACTGCTCCCTCCCTTTCAAGCAAGGCCACTAGAGGAGGCACAGGCGTTCCAGCACCCGGAGAAGCCTTGCTGGCCCTGCACTTAGGCACACTCCCCACGCACAAGGTCAAGATAAAAGCGGAGTCTCAGACTATCGTGTGCTGAGGGACACCAGAGCCTTGATGTGAGCCAGGAGACTGCATGAACCAAGGCTGCCGGCTGTGGGGGTCACCACATCTGCCTGGCAATGCAGGGGGCATCACCAGCTTGGCCATCCCTTTCACTGAGATGGAAAGTCACAGCCTGCAGGGCCAGCCCCAGCCCAGCCCCCAGCCCTAACCCCAACCACTGCAACAATTAAATACCAAAGGTTTTGGGGACACAAGGGGCATGACTGCATGGCAGCATACACAGGCCTAGACCCACTGGTGTTCATCACCAGTCACCCCTCACAACAAAGCCCTGCAGCCTGAGGTCACCTGTGCCAACCCTGAGGCTGACAACCACTGTAAAGCACAGCCTCCACCACATAGCTCCCCTGCCTGGGGTCTATCTGAGCTGGTGGTAGTCAGTCTGTACCACTTGTGACTGTGGGCAGTGGCGAATGCCCCACTCTGGCCCCACTGAGGCAGGTGATGTTGGATTACGATGACTGCAGAGGTTCCTTAGCTCCTCTCCCCAGCAATTTCCATTAAATGCTCCTTAGTAGGAGCATCTCGAGGATACTGCTTGAGAAGATCAGCCTTGCCAAGCACCAGCAGCTGCAGGTTCCAGCTCATGGGAACCTTTGAGCAATCAGCCCAGCCACTTCTTCCTCAAACTATATGGGAAGCTTCATGGTCAGCTCCACCCAGTGTCTAGAAAGTTGGTAGCATCAGTGATGGCAAAAGAGGAAACTTCTCGTGCCTTGCCCTCGCCAGAAAGCCCTGCTTCCTGAGGACTGACCATGCAGATGATGGGCTGTCTAAGCTTGTGGTACACCATGATTTCCCTGCTTCCCAGTGTAGTTCCTGCTCCCAGTCCCAATCTCTGCTCCTCTCCATTGCACAAGACAGCAGATCCCAGCCACATCTGCCTCCCTGTCCGCCACCACCCACAGGACCTTTGAAGAGAGGCTCGCTCCATGCCAGGGAGCAGAGAGCTGGGCTGCTGCCTGCTGGGGGCCTGCAGTAGGGCCCTGCTCCCCCATGCCTCATTTCTCACCATCTTTCCTGCAGGCTCCACTTCAGGTCACTGCTGGAGTCAGGGCACCTGCTCACCTGCTGTGGGGCAGCACGGCAGGTCTGAATATCACCCGCAGCCCAGGAGATGGGCAAGAAACAGGGCCCGAACAGAACTAAGAGAAGAGCTGTGCGGGGACCTACTGATAGCCAAGGTAACCATTTCTAAACGAGGAAAGATAGTTTCCTGGGACTCTGTGTGCATGTGTAACAGAAGGCAAGGTTGGCACTTATGGCACTATGGAAGGCCCAAGCCTGGGGGTCCCTGGGCCAGGGAGTGCAATGAGGGCTGCAGCTGGGTTTCCCCAGCACTCCCTTGCCACCAAAGCACAGGTACTCCTGCTTGTAAGGGCTGGAAGAGGAGAAGAGGCTCAGCAAAGGTGGGCTCAGGAAAGATCCAGGGCAGTTTGGGCAGAGGACACAACACCCCTCCATGGCCTGTGCCACAGTGCAGCACTGCTCTGAAGCCAAGACATGAGGGGAGCACAGTGCCATAGCATCTTCAGCACTGCCGGCATGCTCTGTGCTCCACTGACTATAAACCAGTCAGGAGAAACCTCTATTAAGTCACCTCATTCCCATCCCTGCCAGATGTGTCTCTGTACCCCCACACCTCCCTGTGCCCCTGCAGCAGTGTACTGTAGTATGATGGCACCCTGTGGATGGTAAGTCAGATGCTGTCCTCTCAATTTCTCTCCAGTGCTGTTTCGGTACCTTGCCTTGGCAGAGGAAGAGGAAGCCAATTCTTCTTGAAGAGGGAACTGATCCTGGCTGGATACTGCCACTCTTTGCTGCATCATGCCTTTTAGACATCACCAATTTTACTGCACGAACCTTGGCCTCTGTGCTACTGCATCACTGGCTTCAGTGTCCCAAAGAAAGGGCAGGCCTAACCTGGCACTTCTCTGCCCCAAAACATCCCTGGAGTGATCCAGGGATGAGAGAGCAGATGTGATACCACACTTTGCTCTCTTGACTGCAGAAACCAGAGGCACAGAGCCCAGATCCCCACCTGGCCATCCCAAGATGAGCCTAAAGGATGGCGCAGGTTGTAACCAGGAGTGACGTAAGGTTTGGTCTGGAAAAGACCAAACACAAAAAACTTTGGTGTGGAAAAGACCAAAGCCTAGGAAGTGGATGATGGATTCAGGAGATTCTAGTATGGCACAGAAGGTCACTAGGCAGAGGGACCTTGCAAGGAGGCAATGCCAACAGGAAGGTCAGTGCTGGCATGACTGAGACACCAAGTTCTCCAAGAGCCGCCAGCTCTGCAGGTGAACCACTGGACCAGACCTGACATCCAGACCAGACCTGAACACACTCCAGATGAGCATACCCTGGAAAAGGGAAAAGACACGGCCTGCCAACCTGCCATATCACAAGTGCCTCAGGCCAAGACCTTGCTGGAGGGGGGAGGAGTGTAAGAAGGTAGCCTGGACATGGTTTCACATAGGGACAGGTTAGAAGTGGTGGGGCTGAGTTCCCCCAGCCCGCTCCACCAGAGGTCTCCCCAGGCATGGGGCAGCCATCCTGAGCTTGGGTGTGGGCAGGCTCTGAGTGATATATAGAGAGCCTCTGGTGGGCTGTACTCATCTCTGCCCTCCACCTTGCAACATACACAAGACTGAGGAGGTTCAGGAAGTCAGGACAACAGGTATGAGACCATGGAACTCTTGCCCTTGAGAAACAGGAGGCTGCTACATGGATGGTGAAAGACACAGCAGTAACAGGAAGTCTTGTCCTTCAGGAAGGAAAGGCTGCTGAATTTCTACTGGCACTCAACTTCTGACTGGCCTCTCCCCACAGCCACCATGGATGCTGACCATCCTGCAATAGAACCACCGTGGGATTGAAGTCCTGGGACTCCCTGCTTGCTAGGCTGGAGGAAACCTCACAGCCCTCCTGCACCAAAAAAGCTGGCAAAGGTGAAAAAGGAGATGTGTTCCCACTGACATGCCTACCACAACACCATAGTGATCAGCTACTTCACAGAAAATCCAGCACATTCAGTCCTGACCCTTCCCTTCCTCCCCAGCAACACAGGTTAGGCTCTGGCTGCAAAACATATCGCACAGGGTTAGACTCCACACCAAGCCTTGGTGGCCCAGCTGGACAGCAAGCAACTTTGGTCACTCACCTCATGTTGGAGGCCAAGGGTGTACCAAAGCTGTCCTCTGAGCGGCAAGGGCTATGCTGAGCACCCTTCCTTCGTCTCCCCTGCTCCTCCTCCCTCTCTGTCCAGGGGGCATCTGTGGCTGAACTGGTCCCAGAGTCTGGCTCCAAGTGAGCCAGAGGAGCAAAGTTCTCCTCGATCAGCTTGGCGCTGTCTCGGATCTGTCCCTGTATTTCTGGGGTTAAAGTTGGGAGGTCAAAAGTGAAAACGGTCCCATGGGTGTGAGCTGGGGAGGAAAGGATGTCAATAGAGTCCAGGCTGGTGTAAGATGTGCCTTTAGCTCGATGGGACTCCATGATGCTTTCAAAATGCCTGCTGAAAGAGTCCATGCCATCCTTGGAGAGGCTATGCCCTAGGAGGAAGGGCACTGGAGACTTGAGCATACCCTGTGTGTCTCGGTCCATGATCCTAGAGGGAAAGAAAGTGAGAAGAACTGGTCACTGAGGAGCAATGGATCAAAGCCCTGAAACAAAAGCCCATACACTGCTCCAGAAGAAACAGAGGAGGGCAGAAATGTCCTCTGAACATCTGTAGACCTCCTTGCCTGCCCAAGACATCATGGAAAGAGGGACAAGGCTGGCCTCCCTCCAGACATATGCTTCTCCTTTAATGCACCACAGACTTTTGTTCCTTTAGCGGCTCATCTTCATAAGAAGCTTAGGAGATGGTTACTGCTCCCAGTCATTCGACTCAAGCTTAGATCCAATAAAGGGCTCAAGAACCAGAAGCAGGATGTGGTTCTGCTCCGTTTCCAACCAAATCTGGAAGTGGCTGAGTTTTCCATGAGCTTTCAGAGCTTCCAGCAGCCAGAAGGCCCTTCCTGAAGCTGCTCATTCCTCCATGAATGCAGCACCGTGGTCACTGACCACTGTGCTCAGAGCATGACCAACATTCACCTGCAAGGTCTGTTGGCTGGGCCCAGGAGATGTATGGGACCCAGCACAAGGCAATGCTGAACACCAAGTTTCCCCAGGCAGCACAGAGGGAGCCTCACACTCAGCTCTGGGCTCAGGGACTGAGTTGGCCCACGTCCTAGAGGCCATGCTTGGTCCTGGCTCATCACCTTGTCAGGGATCAGCCCCGCAGGAAGGCCTAGCCTGTCTCCAACACAAGTCCGAGTCCAGCCCAACACAGGATTTTCTACGCCCTGAAGCCCTGAGTGTTTTGTCTTGTATGTGAAGTGCAGCCTGCCCATCCATCTGAGCATGTGACAACAGGGACATTTCCAACCCAGGAAACATCAATGCTTAATCTGTTCCAGCATAAACACAGCCCTAAAAGCCTACTTTACGCATAGGCCACTCTCATTTTATTAAAGCAGCAGAAAAGCACCTTTTATGCCAGTCTCTCATGTGATTAAAGGAGAGGAACTGCTCCAGCTTGTCATAGCATTTGTTATGAACAAACAGCTTTGTACAGAGGGCTCAGAAGATGCGTTGCTGTTACAAGCACCAAATGATTTTCATTCATTAGCCTTCACATACCACTCAAAAATCTCACCCTGATTACTTCATCAGGCCAAGAGCTTGCAGCTTAACTTTGTCAGAGTGCTGGCTGGCTTCAAGGGTAGCACAGCAAAGCCAGATGCAGGTAAGCAAGGCATGGTGGAGACTGTTCTTGCCCATCCACCAGCGTTTCCCTGGTTGTGCAGCATCACTCGATGCCCTTACCATTGCTGTAGGAGTCCCAGGAGCAGCCACCTCTGGGGTAGCTTTCTGGTGAGGACAAGGCAGAAGAGACCTCTTTAACATCTGCAGATGAGCTTTATAGGTGCAAATGTGCTTCTGCTATCCTCACCACCCAGCTTTGTGCTACTAAACCTAGCTAAGGCTGCTGACTTCATTTTGCACCTCGAGTCCATAAGGAGGGCAAAAAGCTGAGCCATGGTGGACAATGCCAGCAAACAGAAGGGACCTTGTTCCCAGGGGAGGGAGCTGGGCTCATTCTTCTGATCAAGTATATTGACACCAAACCATGGAGAAAACACAGCTGGTTTTGTCCACACCATCTAAGCTCTGAGCAATCTATACACTGCAAAATATTATGAGTGAAGCTGTTCAGCTCCAGAAGGATCTAGTCGCAGCAGCATGGGTGCAATGCTGCCTGCACACGCCTCTCCCGATTGGACCGAGATGCTTCATCAGCCCCCGCTGCACTGCCCAGCCCCCGCCCCGAACCCTGCTCCGGCCCCTCAGGAAGGGTCTCCTCACCATCACCAAGCCAGACAAACGCAGCTGGGAGGAGCAGAGGAGGGGAGGAGACGCAGAGGCTGTAAACCAGCATCTGCGACAAGGGTGACGGGCAGCGGAAAGCGAATGGGTGGGAGAGGCGGTGAGCCTTACTTGGGAGAGGGCCAGGCAGGTACGGAGGGGAAGCTGATTCCAGGCGCTGACAGCCACGCTGCATTGCATGTTAGTGACAAAGCCAGCAGCACTTCAGATGAAGGTCTGCCCGTAGGGACTGTATGGGTCTGAACAACTGGGCTCAAGCACCTGCATCTGATAGTTGATGGAGGGGAAGGGGCTCACCCGGTTGCCCTTGCCTGGAGCTGCAGAGCTGTGCCATCCCTGGCTGGGGGAAGAAGAGGGGAAAAATCACTCTCCTCAAGCCATCAATGGTTTTCTGTGGTTTTCTCTCTCTACCAAATGCTCATGTGACCGACCCTCTAGATCCTGGACTGCCCCAGCCATGCCCCACTCCTCCTGCCTGCACAGGCACAGCAGGTCCTGTGTAGGGATCCCAGCTCAGCTCAGAGAAGGTGGGGCTCTACAGCACCATGCAGCCACCCCTCACTTTATTCCTTTCTGAACAAAGCTCTTGTACAGACCAGCCCCAGCAGCTCCTTGCACTCCCCCTAGGCTCCTCTGCACATCTCCTCCAGCCCGGCAGCTGCCTGCTTTCAGGGCTCAGTGTCTTAACTCCAACCCATGCTCAGCCACAGGTACTGACCATGGGCACTGCAGTCCCCTCCAGCCGCCCACACTCCCCTGCCACATCCACTCTGGGGTCACAGTGCCCCCAGTCCTCCCCTACGAGCTGCAGGCACCTAACCCAGCTCATGGGCAGGTGCCTGCTGGCACCACTCTGAGCTCTCCAGCCCGAGCCTGTGGGACGTGGAAGCATCACCCCAAGCTGCACGTTGGGCTCTGGGACGGAGGCTCAGCCTCAGCACAATACATCAGAAGCTTGTGGCTACTGAGGCAGGTTAAAGACATCCTTAAGTGTAACCATTTTTTAAATTCCCAACAAGGCTTGCCCTGCAGCTATTTTCTCACACAAAGGCTCCCCAGGTAGCAGATCCAAGGGCTTTGCCAGGCAAGGCTTCTCTGCTTGCAGGGAGAAAAGGCATCTCTGCCTCTTGCCAGATCAGTAGATCTGACTCTAAATGTATTCAGGGAGAGGATTTTCTGGAAGAAGACACCATTTCTTCCATAGTTTTCCAAGTCTCACTTGATTAGGTGTTGGATTTTTTTTTAGCTGTTAGCATGCTTTCTTATTTTGGGAGGGTAAATCACCAAAGAAGATGCTTTTTGGCCAGAATATGAGGGACAACAACATCAAGCCAAACTCCACCTCGCAGAGGGTGCTAAACCCTAAAGGCTAGATTTTCAAAGGGATGTACATGTCTAAATGCTGCAAATCAGCTTCCAAAGGTGCTTCAGTAATTTTGTAGGGCTGGTCCTTCTCAGCCACCAGGACAGGCCCGAGGTACAGCAGCTCCCGCAGCAGCAGAATAGTGATGGCTCTGGGGATCTCAGGGGATGTCTTAATCACCCCAGCATCACCTTTTCTGTGAGCAGGCAAAGCAGGAATCTTGAAGTAGAAAACATCAATACTGGTGACTGGCAAACAGGGAGGAGGACTGCAGCTGCAGAGCTCAGAAGCAATGCCTAAGCAAAAACCCAGGGCTGTGATGCAGGGACTAAACAAGCTCGTGGTTTGAGGCTTGTGATTTTCAAGATGCTGCCTGCAGGGTCTGCGCCTACCTGGGGAATATTCAGGGGACTACAAAGCAAAAAAACCCCACTGCTCTACAATGAAGCCATGTAAAATGAACATGACACCTCTATATACACATCGGTAATTACACTGGGTGAATCGTCTTTAGGGAGTATAATGCATTTAGGGACACATCCAAGCTCTCAGCGCTGTCTGGGGAGCTACAGTAAGGTGTTTCAGAGGGCAAAAAGCAGATCTAGGTTTACAGCGCATAGGACTTTTAGTGGCCTAGTACGTATTTGTAAGTAAAATATCACTATGCAAGATAATTGTTACAGTAATTTGAAAAACTTGCTTGCAGTGATAATAACTTTACACCTTACTCAAAACTTCCATCCCTATTCATTTGGAAAAAAAAAAAGTTTAAAATCACTTATTTTCAGCTTTTCTCTTGAAGCCACAGTTTTTGAGGACAGGGCAGGCAGCAGAGAGGGATGTGTCCATGCCCTCCACTAGAGATGCAAGGGCTGGACAAACCGGCAGGAGCCCAGCTCCCCTCGGGATGCACACTTTCCCTCCCCATCAGCCCAGTACCTTCGTGCTTTTCCTTCCCAGCACAGAAGCACCACTGGGAGTTAGATTTTCATTATCTTTTCCCACCACTGGCATTAAAACCTCCTTTTTCCTTTTCTTCCACCTAAATGCTCCCTGCCTGCCTTTTGCACAGCTAGGTGAGTGCACACTGCCATTCAGCATCCCAGGCATCACCCTGGCTTTGTGCTTCCTAGGTGAGATCTCTTCCCACTCCTGTGGAGCAGTTGCTGATGATGTTGAATCCTCTCATCTCACCCAAGACTCTGCCAATACACATCATATGTCCTTGACTGCCAGCTGCCTGCACAGGCATCTCGTAAACCCTGCCAGGTCCTTTGCCCTCCAGGAAGCTGTCCCACACAGTGCTCTGGGGCTCCTTCTCCCTCCTGATGCCTCCTGGGACAGGCAGGCTATGCCTGTCACTCCTGTGGTCAAACCACCACTCCAGAGGACACTCCATAGGCAGACTCTCATGCTGCCAGGCCAAAACACCATCTCCCATAGGCCCTAATTGCCAGTGCCCCACACAGGACAGATGGGAGCTTAGGTGGCGTTAGCTGCCCACATGTGGGCAACTGAATGATAGCCTTGGTGTCACCCACTCTGTCAGCCTCCCAGCACAGGGCATTTTGCCACGTAAGTGAAAAAAGGTATAGAAGACAACAAAAGGCTTTTTCCAGCCCAACACATCCCCACTCTTTCCCAAACATGGAAAATACCTACTGAGGCCAAGCAAAAGGCACTGCTCCCACTGCCAAGGCAGGGCCATCTGTGGAGGGGAGGGCAGCCTGGCAGTGCCTGCCAGCACACAGCAGCTCCAGGACATGGCCTGGGCTCAGGTGCCCTGACACTGTTACCCCGATACCCAGCAGCACCAGGGCAGGACATAATTAACCTGGTGGGACTCAAGCCGGGAAGCCTCGGCTAAGCTGGGCGACCTGAGCTACAGGACTTACCCCAAGGGAGCGAGGCGCACGGTGCAGCACCTGGGGCTGGATCACCTGTGCTGCCCTACTCTTTCCATAGGGCAGTGAGGGCCCCCTCCCAGGCTCAAGCCCAGCCCCAGCCCCACTCCCAGCAAGGTGATCCAGGACCCCACCCAAACCCCATGAACAGCTTGCATGGAGTTACTGGGATTTTTGGCTCAGACACTCTTTTGACAGAACTTATTTTGCTATGCAAGGGACAATATGGAGGGCAAAAGGATCTTTTTGTCTCACGCACAGAGCCTCACCTTTCCCTGTTCTCCTTCCTTGTCGCCTCAAACACCTCATTGTCCTCATCCGCATCCCCATCCTGCAGCCCATCCTTTGGGAAGCTGGTGCCCAGGGCAGGGGGCTCCTCTGGTGTGCTGTTCCTCCTGCCTGGGGTGCCCCCAAAGCTTGGGTTGCTCTCGCTGTCTTTCTGGCTCTCGATTGCCGAATCCACCTCCTCCTTCTCAGCCAGGATATCATCGATGTTGGTTTCGCGATAGCACCTCAGCGGCACGGTGTCCAGGTCTGTCTCAGAATACTTCACTGTCCTCCTTATAATCCCAGTCTTGCAGGAGCCGGACTTCTGGCTGCCCGGAGGAGACAACTCTATCTCCACCTCTACGTGGCTCAGGCTGTGCTCAGGCACTGACGCCGGTGGCTCCTTGGGCAGCAGGTGGACAGGTTTCCAGGTGGGCTCAGCTAGTGGACTGGTGGCAGGGGCAGAGGAGCCTGCAAAGGAGCCCCAGGCACTCAGCGGAGTGGGGAGCTGCTGGGGAGCCACTTCTGTGGCATCACACACACACCAGGAGTGGGGTCACACATGTGGGGGGCACCAGGGAAGGTAGATGGGAAGCCAGAAGGGAAAAGGGTGAAAGAAGCAAAGATAGGATACTGTCAGTGCTTAGCGCACCCACAGCCAGCCTTGAGCACCCATCTGAACACTGAAGCCCTTCTGCAGAGGCAGCCGGGGGCTGCCAGACTCTGTGGAGAGGTTGGTGTGTGCAGGATCTGGCCTCAGGCAGATGCCAACTGGCCGATCTTGGGGGGATCTCGGCTGTCCAATGGGCACCAACAAATCCCAAGGGATGGGCAGCCCCAGAGGGAGACCCAGCAGCGATTCAGACTTGCAAAGGAGTGGCTGATCCAGCTGGAGGCAACCCCTCAACTTCTTACCTGTCTTTGGGGTGTCTGAGGAACCATAGAAGAATTCCCACTTGGCCCTGGCGACGCGCTGGGCATGGGCTGAGCTCTGCCGAGGGTACAGCCAGGCACTGCCCTGCAGAGGGGAGAGTGGTGAGTGGGCAATGCACCCCCGGGCAGAGACCATCCCTGGTGCAGGGCACCCCAGCACCTACCTGGGGTCGGGGCTCTGGCTTCAGGGGACTCCTGGTGAAGGTGGGGAAGTCCTCTGGCAGCCCATTGGCAAGGGATCGGCAGAGGCATTTGGCGTCGAGAATACAGGGGTCATTCCCACAGGGATGTGTCCCTGCTGGGGTCCTGCTCCCAGCCAGAAGCGGGTCAGATGCAGAGGCCTCCAGCTTCAGCGTGTGCAGGAGCTGCTCCTGGTGCAAGGGCAGGGGCTGGGGCTTGGGGGATCCCACATCCCCACCAAGCTCCAGGCTGCGGCTGAGGCTGCGGGGCCCGTTCTCCCGGCGGGGCTCGTGGGGTGGCAGGCCACCCAGGGTCTGCACGCTGGCCTTCTCGATGAAGCGGAAGGTGACAACTGAGCTGTGCCCCTCCGGGGCAGCCACCACTGGCAGGATGCGGCTGCCAAGGGAGGAGAGGGCCAGGCTAGGTCGGCCCTGTCGTGGGGTGCAGGGGGCTGTCAGGCGTCCCATGCCCGGACAGCTCCCATTGCCAAAGGGAGCTGCTTCCACCGGCTTGCGGGCCAAGGAGCCGGTGCTGTTGTAGAGGCCAGGGGGGCAGCGGCGGGTGTCTAGGGCCAGGCCCTTGCGCAGCAAGTGGAGGCGGCCGGCATTGAGGTTGGGGGTGAGGCAGCGCGGGGGGCTGCGCCTCCCGGCCTTGGGGCTTCCCCCAGCTAGCCAGGGCCTCTGGTCCACCCCACGGGCAAATGGCGGGGGCGAGGTGGCACAGCCCTCCTCAGGGTAGAAGCGGACGGGTCCCTCTGCCTGGGCCATCCCACCGGAGGAGGGCACAGAGGCGTCAGGTCCAGAGCCCAGCAGGGTGGCACGGAGACGGCAAGGTGGGTTCCAGGCACCCCCGAGATGATGGACAAGTCGAGGGGCAACACATCCTCAGGCAGCCCTGAAACAAGGGCGAGGAGAGCTGGTTAGGGAAGGGAGGACACAAGGAGTCCAGGGCCATACAGAGAACAGGCAAAAGGTGCCCTTGCCCTTGCGGCAAGAGAAAGAGATGCTACAAGTGAGACAGCCTCCTTCAAATCTCCTGCTGCAAGAAGCAGGTGAGTTTTGTTGTGGGTGTCACACCAGCACCACTACGGGGATGCTGGCAGCCCTTTGCCCAGTCCCCAGGCACTTGGAGTGTTTGCTTCCTTTCCAGGGTGCCAGAATGTTCAGAAACTTCACCCAAAGACCAAGGCCCCGGGTGTGGTGAGAAAGACCACTATGCACTTTACAACGTTTCATTCATCCTGCTTTAGGTTGAATATGTTCACTACCCACAGCCTACAAAATCACTTTGATATGGGGCGAAAAAATGAGGCACTGGATCCCTGAGACATCCTCCAACTACACTTGTTCAAGGAGTTTAACATGAGCAGCGTGGGCAAGGAGCCTCTCTCTTTGGAGGTCAGCCTGGATTTAAAGTGTGTCACACCAGCACATGCCGCAGCTGCTACTGGTGACACAGACAGAGCTGTCAACAACCTCAGATCCAACATCAGTGGTTACAACAATGCTGCTATGGGGGAATGGAACATGTCTGCCCTACACACAGTTCACCTGCCTGCCGGTCAGTCTCTGCCCAGAGATGGTTTCTCCAGAAGTGAGACCAGCTACCCCACAGCAGCGAGCAGGCAGACAGCTTCAGGGGAAGGCACGACCCAGAGCCCCCATCGGCATCACTGGCAGGGCTGCTGACATTTGTCTCTCTCCCAGTAGAAATAAAAGTTGTACTCATTCTTCCCCGAGCTTCTCCAAACTCCTGGTGTGCAGAGGACTCTGCCTTGGCTGCTTTTGCCTTCTGACAGATGCCAAGATACTGATGCCTCAGTCCTTCACTTAGATCTCATCATTTGAAAGTGAGAAACCAAATACCAGTTGCAAACAGAGGAAAGCATTATTTCTTCTCCCTGTTTCCAAGTACAAACCAGATAGTAGTAAATTCCTGAAGGATGTGGGGCTGGATTTTTAATGGTGTTTAGACTCCAGAGATGCAGAGACATAACTCTTAATAAAATAGCCCAAATCATCCCTGTGGGGCAGGCGCCCATCTATCTACACTATCGCACTGCTAAAAAAAATCTGGCTGCTGCTGAGCAGCAGCAATCTGTAATTCGCTCACCACAAAAACATACTCTTCTGTTTAATATATTAGTTAACTGTTTTTAAAGTCTTTTTCTCCTGTTGTGGTTGTGTTCATATTCAAGGTTGCTGAAGTTAACTGATAAATAATAAAGATGCAGAGTTTAAATATTTCAAATGAAATTCCACTTCTTATCTCAATGCAGACTGACACACTGAAAATAAGTTATCACTAGCAATAGTTGGCACTTGCTATAACATAACAAATCTACAAAACCCAGCATATCTCAATACATGTGAGTTATTGCTAAAATAAGTGAGATAAGCACAGCGTGTCCTCCTTGTTATCAAAGGAGAATAATCAAATTCAGAGTAAAGGCCATGCCCGTCTGCAAGCCACAGAAGCCAGATGGCTACACCATCCAGTGGAGTGAGCTTTTCTTTAAAATTGAAAGGTAAAAAGCACAAATGTGAGAGAGATGAAAAATCAGTGATGGAGCTAAGGCTTCCTGCTTGCTGATTTAAATCATGAATCAAACTGATGCTTTTTAGATCACTGTGATGAATAGGTTGGGCTGTAAGGCACTGGTGGGCTGGAGGGAGCCTTGCTGGTCCCACTGCATGAAGGCAGGAGAAGTCCTGCAAAGAAAAGCTTAGAGGGAGGCTGCCGAGGCAGCCCAGGGCATACCTTCAAAGAACAAAACTCAGGACCTGCAGTGTGATAGCCAGGAGCTGCACATCAGTGAAGGATTTCATTTGTTCAATAAAACATTTCACACATAGAGGAAAGTTGCTCCTCCCTCTTAGCGGCCAAAGGGATGTGCAGGGAATATTCCCGGCCCTTGCTTTGGGGTGCAACAGGGGATGGTTACTCCCTGAGCGGGCACTGGCCTGGCAGAGCGGGGTGAAGGCAGCAGACAGCAGGAACTGCTTATGCTGCGGGGGAAGAGGACACCCACGCCGGGTTGTGCGGCGATAACGTGCAGGAGCCGGGGGAGAATGCAAGGGGAACGGGCAAAGAACGGCCAGGGTATGAGAGGGATGTAAGAGGTGCAGGGCTGGGGGCTGAATTCCCACGACGGGCCGTACTTGTGTGCCGGACATGGTACCTGTCCGCTGTCAGCAGTGGTGGCAGCGAATGGGGGAAACCAGGCTGTGGGTGCTGGGCCACCTGACAGAGCTGGGGCAGGATGGCTCCCAGGAGGGGCCTCTGCGCTCCTGAGAGGATGTCGAGGCAGGGAACGTGCTCGCCCTCCAAGCTCGGGCTGAGCCTGCCGCTCCCTGCCCGGCCCCCCAGCCCAGCCTCCCTCGCTCGGCACCTCCCGTCTCGGCAGGATCAGCTCTGAGTGGATGTGACATCCATCCGGATGAGGAGGGAGCCCCCCCGGCCAGGGGGGCCGGCAGAGCCGCCCGCCGCCGCCCGTTCCCCCCACTGGGCCGCCTGCCGCGCCCCGGCCCCGCTCCCCTGCCCGGACAGGGGCCCCGCGCCCACCTCGCCGCACCGGCACACCGGGGCCACTCCGCGGAAGCGCCGGGCGGGTCTCGGCCCCGCCAGGCGTCCACCGGTGCCACCGCAGCCCGCCGGTCACCGCTGCCGGGAGGGCGCAGAGCCGCCCCGGCCCCCGCAACAATTGCTGCAACTTTCCCCGCTCTCCCGCCGCTCTGTTCTGGCCCCCAGCCCCGCCGCGCCGCGCCCCGCTCGGCTCCCCGCTCCTTACCGGCAGTGCCGCCGCCGCCGCCGCCGCATCCTCCGCACCGCTGCTCCGCGCTGATGCCTGCACGGCACGGCACGGCACGGCACGGCTCGGTCCACCCCGTCGGGCGCGGCGCGGCGCGGCGAGGCGAGGCGAGGCGAGGTGAGGTACGGCACGGCACGGCACGGCACGGCACGGCACGGCACGGCACGGCACAGTGCCGTGCCACTGGCTCCAGTCCGCCGCTCCCCGCCGCGCTAATCCCGGCCCGAGCCTGTCACTCCGCCCTGCTGACAGCCCCGGCAGCCAATGGGAAACCCCCGCAGGGCGTCGCGCCCCGCCCCACCCGGTGGCACCGGCACACGCGGAGAGACGGGCAGCCGGATCCGCACCAGCCCCAGGGGGATGTTCTCGTGTGCGGGCGGGTGTGCCCCGGTGTAGCGCCGTGCGCGTTCCTGTGTCCCGATGTAGCACCGGGCAGGTCCCGGTGAGCACACCCCCACGTGCCAGTGTGAACCCGGCCTCGGGCACTGGCAGGCACGACCCCACTGCTGCTGTGCGTGTCCCGGTGTCACAGCACGCACGTCCCTGTGTCCTGGCGCGCACGCCTCCGTTCGCCAGCGTGCAGGGCACCATGAACGGCGTGTCCCTGATAAGCACCATGCGAGGTGTCACGTGTGACCGTGGACACGTGTGCTCAGGCATGAGCATGCACAGCCCTCTGTGTTGTGTCTGGTGCCACAGAGTATGGGCTGCCCCTGTGCCCCACCACTGCTCCGTGATCGCAAGGACAAGAAGATAAAAGCTGCCATGTGGTCTGGGCCACTGGCCGCCCCCAGCGGGCTGCTTGCCCTTGCCTAGGGCACAGACCCCTGTGCCAGGGACTCAACTCTCCACAGATCCTCACCCTAAGTGCGCCTTGGCCACAGGTGCCAAAGTCTGCCAGGCCACCAGGGACTTGACATCACTGTGTCACCTGCCACCCCAAGGATGGGAAATGCCACCCCAGTCTCAGGAAACCACTACACGCTACAAAGAGAAAGGCCCCATCCTTTGCCCCCTGCCCAGGCATGGGGGCTCTGCTGGCACCAGTGGAGTGCGCAAGGAGGGCTCGCCTGGGGCAGCTGCCCAGGTGGGGTGCTGAGGCCAAGGGTGCTGTGGCAGGGCTCTGGCCACCATGCTGCCACCACGCTGGGTCTGCACATGGCAGCCACTGGGGCTGGCAGCCAGCACTCCCTGCCCGCCCAGGCTGCCAGATCGATTCACTATTAAACAGCACTTTATTATCCAGCCCAGCAATCGTTATTAAAAGTGTGTGAGAGGAGAGGCCCAGGGGAGCTGGGGCCTCACGTGCACATCAAGCCTGCAAGAGCAATTTGGGCAGAGCTGCCCCTCCTTGCTGCTTTCCCTGACTGCAGAGAGCCCAGCTACCTGCCCACCTGCCCTTGCTGTTGCCCAGAAAGCGTGTCCCCTTCTCCTCTCCCAGGCACAGGGACATGGGGAGAAAGCAGCAGGCTGGGCAGACTCTCTTCATGTTTCATGCACTGAGGCACTGCCATTTTCTCCCTCCTTCTCCAGGCTCCTGCCTGTGCAGGGGCCCTCTCCCCTACACTGGGGACCACAGGTCCCTGAGCTGCCTCACGCACAAACAGCTTTCCTGCTGACTCTGAGAAGCTGGGCTAATTAGGGGCATTGCTGCTGTGGGATCAACGACCTGATTCCTTCAGCAGCTTCTTGATGGCAGGAAGGCGGGGAGAGGGAAGGCTTTTCTCTAAGCCGCAGCCGGAATGACAAATTTAACCAAGTGGAAGAGCTCAGAGATTTCCCAATGTGTCCATACCAGGACAAGGCATGCCTGCACTTTCCCAACACCTGCAGACAGCCCTGCTGAGAGCTGAGAGGGTAAGCGAGAGGTCCTCTCTTGTCGCCCTGGCTGGAGATCCAGGCCATCCATAGCAACACATCTCCTTCCAAGCCATGTGTATTTCCCTCACAGTTGTTGCTCTCCCTAGTGTGCTCTGCTCCATATATCCCTCACCTTCCCACGGTCCTGAAGGATGTGACCATGTATGTGGATCTGACCAGCACTAATACAAGATCTGCTGGATCAGGACTTAGCCCTGGCTCCCCTGGTCCCTCCTGCTGTGAATCACTTCCCAGCAGATGTGAGGCAGCTGGGGAAAAGGGAACCTCTCTGGCAGGTGACGGAAGGGGCAAGGAGAGTCCCCATGTGCTACCCTTCAGCCCCAACCCAGTGGACTTAGCTAGAAAGCCAGGAGTGCAGTGCACTGAGAACCCTCTTTACTGTCACTTGGGCATTTCAGCACCTTCAGTGCTTGTCTGCAGGTACCACATCTTTCCTGTGTGAGAGTACCCCTGGCTGCATGTCAGACCTTTCAGCCTCCTGGGCTCTGCCAATTCCTCAGTCCCAGCCACAGACAACTTCTGGAAGGTTTCTAACTATTGCCAGCATTGCCTTTGCTCATCTTCACAAGCCTGCAAGGCAGCTCTCCCTCCAAGGCCAGAAGGCCCAGGGGCGTGGGTGTAATCAGGGCAGCACAACATGAACTCCTTGCTTGGAAGACACCAACCTGCGATATCATAGTGTCCTAGCAACTGTACAAATCTAGATGGTATTTGGGTGGGGAGGGGGTAGACAGGAGCTCCTTCCCCCGGCTGGCTCCAGGAGGGGCTGATGCACAACCTTGTCCAGAGGCACAGAGCTCAGAAAGGTGCTTCTCCTGCAGCTGCAGCTCCACAAGGAGGGAACACCTTGGTGCACCTCAGGGCTACTCCCCTGAATGCAGGGGCCGGTATCAGAGCCCTTTCCTTTGGTGCAGCTTGTGCCTAAGGCACTGCAAACGCCATAAGGGCCGTATCCTGCCTCACCACTGTCAAAGTTGGTGGGGCTGTGCTTTGGCCTCAGGGCACAGCATAGCATAGCCCTGCAAGCGGGGCCAGTCACTCAGCAGATGGGTGCTCCTCACCCAGCTCACTGGAAGCACCATGGAAATAGCAACTCCAGCCCTACAGGAGATGGGTCCCAGTGAAGGCAAGGAAAGCTGAACTCCCCTGTCCCTGTATTGAGGGCTCCAAGGCAACCAATTAGGTTGTGTGTGTTCCCTCAGGACACAGACTTAACTACATGGCTCTAATTAATGCCTTCTGCCTCTGATGCCAACACCCAACCACATCCTAGCTGTATGTTTAAAAAGCCACTGCAATATAAGGTAAGTCTTTAATGGGCTGATGCACTTATCTGTTATTTCACCAGGCTGGTGGCTAAGGATAAATGGTGGAAATACCCTTCCTTGACAGTCTGTGATACAAATGCTGCTTTACAGCTTACTCAGGGCAAAAAGGCAGTGCTGGAAATCCTGTCTGCCCCCCTGCCTAAACCTCAGGGCTTGTGCCCAGACCTGCATCAGGGCAGAGCATACCTGCACTGTCCTGTGCCTCTTGCAGCTGCCTTGCATGGGGTGGTCACATGGATCCTGGCATGGCAGGATTTCTCAGGGTGTAAGGCACTCTGGAAGAGGACACAGACTGCAAAATGTCATACCAGAGAGAAGAGCCAGTGCAGACTACAGTCCATGCAAGGGATATCTGCTGCCTGTCCAACTGCCTTCCCCAGTGTCCCAGCTCCCTACCTGGGGCTGCCTCTTCTGCAGGAGGGACCTGGGCTTGGAAGAGCAGAGGCGTAAAGAGGAGGTAGCGAGAGCTGTGTGCCGGGCCTCAGAGTGAGCTGTAACAAAATATTTATGTTGTGCCCCGGGAACACCTGCTGTTACAGAAATCCCCTCAGACTCTGCCCAAGCCCCGGGCAGCAGTTGCACAGTGAGTGGGTTTCCCCCTGCACCCGCATTGCTCTGTTGAGATGAAGGCAGAAATGCCTTCCTGGCAAAACCTGTCCTGGGGACGTGGGAGGTGGGGCCTCAGCACATCTTGAGCCATAAATAATCTCCCTACACAGTAGTTAGGGCAACAATTGTGTGGGAGTATCTCTTGGTAAAAAGATGCTCAGGGAAAAGATGGTCTTGAAGGAAAGCAGGAGATTTCTGGCTGGTGAGGTGCACTCTCCACCAAAGATAGAGCTTCCTGGGTGCCAGCAGGTCACTCATCAGACCCACTTCACCATGGTGAGTCACTGCACGGAAGAGACAAATTTAGTCTGAAAAAACTCAAATCACTAATTCTTTACTGTAACCTCCCGGGACATGACTTGTGCTGTAGTGCAGATCTCTGGAGCTGCTCTCCAGTTAATCTTCGCAACAGTAAGATGTGATCCCTTCAAGATTCACATGAGGAAATGTGAAAGGGTGTAAGGGGAAGCAAAATAAATTAATGCAAAAAAGTATGTTATGCAGAAAAAAGACAGCAAGCCCCAGGCACACAGCCTGGCCCAACGCAGGGAGAATGTGGTTACATACAGAATTGTGTAAAAGGTGTGGAAACCCTAGAAGATCGGTAAAGGAGGAGTAATTACAAGCATAGAGAGGAAACTGAGCAAAACCTGGCACCATAGAGATGTGTGGAGATACATGCAAAAGACATGGTGAAACCTTGGAGGCAGTGGATTCATGAGAGGGATACTGAAGAACAGCCCTGCACTGATATGCAGCTAGAAGCCACTCATGTAAGTTCCTCTTCCAACCCTGACTTGCACAACTTGGCCTTGCTTTACTTCTATCCATTTTTTTACCCCTGACTGTACAGTCAGATTCTATTCTCAATAAGAGAAAGGGGAAGGTAGCATGTGCAGGGAAGAGCTGAACAGAAGGCATCATGGGTTCCGGTTTCACCATCTTAAAAGTGGCTCCTGGTGGCAATGTGCAATCTCAGCATTCACTGAGAGCAGAGTTTACCCTGTGAACTCAACACCTTCTCTCATGCAACCAAGAAGTCCAGCTGTATTTCACTCCACAGAGTAATGGAGGGTGTCAGACTTATCCTGCCATCAGAGAGAATATAGAACTAGATCCTTTAAAAGAACCTAGTGAGAGTCCATGGAAAAACAGTCTTGAGAGACTTTACTCAACTTCTGGGATGCTGCATGCACTCAGCCCTTGCATCTTAAAGAGTGAACGTTGACAGAGCTACTGGTGTCCTTGAAAAGAGCTTTTTTCTTGCCCCACTTGAGACCAGTAGAAAACAGTAAAATAAATGCCCCCAATGTCTTTGCCAGGCAAAGATATTTAGGCAGAAAGGTGCCAGGCCACCAGACAAGGTGACAGATCTTAGGACAGCAAGTTAGTGTTTGCTTGGCACCATACCAATCTCCTACAAGTAAGTTGTATCCTCCCACAGCACCAATGTCCAGGGACACCAGCAGGCTTGAGGAAACCCAGCCAACTTCTTAAGACACCTTTGGCCTGGAAGTAACTGCGTTTTCAATGCAAGGAAAAAGTCAAGGGGCATAGGTGGGGAAGACTTGCCCAAGATCAGCTGACAAATTGCGACCACCTCTGGGAACCAAGGCCTAGGATTCCTAACTGGAGATCAACTCTTCAAGAATTCCCCCAATTACCTAAACCTCACCCCCAGTTCCATAAGTATGAGGTCAAGAGAAAACTGCTCTTCTAGACTCTTCAGAAGTACAGCTAGGCACCAGCACTGCCTTACAGCTGGCTGAAGTCTCTTCATTTCAGAGTGATGTTCATGAGGATGAATCATAGAATTATAGAAACGTTTGGGTTGGAAGGGACCTTAAAGATCATCTAGTTCCGACTCCCTGCCACGGGCAGGAACACCTTCTACTAGACAAGGCTGCTCAAAGCCCCATCCAACCTGGCCTTGAACACCTCCAGGGATGGAGCATCCACAGCTTCTCTGGGCAACCTGTTCCAGTGTCTCACCACTCTCACAGTAAAGATACCAGCAGGATCAGACCCGAGGCCAAGTCCTGGCTCTGAGAGCAGACAGCACCATATGTTTCCAAGAAAGGTACAAGAAAGCTGCAGCAGCAGTTGTTGTGAGCTAATCTGCTTCCTCCCCCCAGGGCTCAGTTTAGTCTCTCATCAGTGTGGATTAGCTCAAGGCCTAATGCAGGAGCCGTGCTTTCCCTCACAGGACATCAGTGGTCACTGGGATAACAGGACAGCCACAGGACTGACCAGTGTCCCCTGCTTGTTGAAGGTACCCTTTGCAATACACATCCCCAGCTACCCTGCAAGCACTGCAGGTGTCACAGCCCAGCACTGCTTCTGGGAATAGGCATTGTTTGTCCAAAACAGTGTCTTAGGAGGGGACAAAACAGAAGTTATGGGCACGTGCCTAGTAAGTCATAACAGTTGCAGTTCCCTCTTAAAAGGGAAGAACCTCCAAGCTCACCTCGTTAATTTTGCAAGGCCATCCTCTTTAAGCCAGGAACTAGGGCTGTCTGAATGACACCAGGGACACACTGTGCCCTGGAGCTAACAGGACGTATGCTGAAACCATGCCAGATGGATTAATTTAAGTGCTTGTCAGCTCTATTTCCCCATCTCTCATGTTCTGTCTTACCACTGAACTCGTAGCGCTTACAGACACCAGTAGACTTGCACGTGAACAGGACCACAGCCCTTTTTATTCCCTTTTAGAAGGTAAATTAAGATAATTCATTAGTCCTACAGGAGTGGTTGTGATACTATTTCCCACATCCTCTTTAAAGTGTAGAAGCTGGCAGTTATCCAAGCTTATAGCAGGATGCTTTTAGCCCAAGCTCTGCCCTCATCCTACTGCTTGACTAGCAGGGTGAATTCCCCTGGTCTTGAGGGATCTCCCTGACATCAGAACCAAATCAAGAAGCTGTTTTGCAGACCAGTTTGCTGTAATAGACTCAACTAGAGATATGCATCTAGCTGAAGCTTAAAAAGGAGACTTACAGACACCTCTCAAGAAAAATGCACACCCACCTTAGGCAAAGCATATGACACCAGAAAGGCAGAAGCTTGCTGCAGCTCTTGACTGAGCAGAGCAAAACAAAGCTTTCAAGCTTGTTTGCTTTAACTTGTCCCTTCACTGCTAAGCTACAGTGGATAACACCACCTGAGCCCTGTACAGGCTGTACAGCCATACCACAACGACTCTGCATATAGGAAAATCAGAGTTCTAGTTTGTGATCCTTACCATTGGCGTAGACCTAGGTTGCTAGCTCCATTGAACATCCTGGTGGTATAAAGCTGAGCCTCTGCGTACACCCCTACAACACAGTAGCAGGTTCTGATGTTCTTTCTGCATCTGCAATCAACCTGTGGAAAAGAGAACAGTCTGAGAATTTCACAGCTAGAACCTGTCCATGACTCCTAGCACATGGCAGATACACCTTAGTAGCCATAGCCTCAAACCGATCTACCTACTAACTCTACCACAGACCAACAGTTATCAGGGCCCTGGGGACACAAATAAGCCTTAGTGTCCCTAACCAGCCTTATCTGGAGCCTCCACTGCTCCTCTTCATAGGCCCAGAGCTCTACTTAAGCTCAGCCTAGGGCTCTTAGTTGCTATTAAGCAATGTTTTAAGACTCCTGGTCTCCACCTTAGTTTAGCTAAGCTGTTCTCATGCTAAGCTATGGGCACTGTTGATCTAGATCTTCTCCTGTAGACTGGTGTCCTAGGTGGACCTCAGCCCTGCCCCACCACCTTGGTTCTATCTGTTGATCAAAGGGTAGTGTCTGACCCCGGTTGCCCTCACTGGGCACTGGCCAGATACTGAGTCTTTAGCTAGGGAGGCCCCTGCCCTTTTAGGGCCAGCCACACTTGCATGCCCTGGCACAGCGGGCACATTCACTCTTCTCTTCCTTGTCTTGCTTGCACTTCCCTAAATACTGAGATTGCAAACTCAGGGCTGCACTGGGCTCAGGGGCCGAAGAGTTTTGTCAGAGCTAGCACCCAACTGCACTTGCTGTGGAGTTGTGTCAGGGAACCTGACAGGCTGCAGAATCCAAAAGCTGTTCATTGTTTCCCAGGGCAATGCTGACCCTGAAAGCTGTATCCTGAAAGGCTGCAGTGCCCCAGCCCTGGCACAGTGGCTGCAGTCCTGCAAGCAGGCTGAAGTGAGTTTAAGTTATTTCTGAATGGTGCTTTGAATGGCTCAGTGGAGATGGCCCTGTGCTAACCAAGTCTTAAGGTCCTGCCTTGGCACCAGATTGTAAAGGTAGGAGAGTTTTCACCTTCTCCATGTGCAGCACAAGCCAGGAAAAGGTTGGGATGCAACAGAGGCCAAACAAACACAACCATGTCTCACTTCTGCCTCTATTATAATGGTGCGTCCTACCCTCATGGAGGTACCCAGAATGTGTCTGGGCTGACTCTCAGCCCTCCTCTGAGCCCTGCTATCAGCAGGCTCCTGGGGAAGTGACTCAGCCAGACCAGCTGGATCAGATGAAATGAAAAACACAAACAGTGTTTGGTGTGGGAGCAGAGCAGGTCCCACTTGCCAGCCCAGCATACACGGTGCTCTGGAAGGATAACAAGCAATCCACAATACAGCTCCTCTGAGCAAGGACTTGACACAAGCTGGAGGCTCCCAGCCAGGTCTGTTTTGGTACAGAAAGCCTTCAGCAAAGGCCAGATGTAACTGAGCATTGCACTCACTTGCTCGCTGGTGCTCCCTCACCTCCTGTCCAGATGAAGACCACTATTTCAAAAAGCCTTATTGTAGCTAACTTCAGTCACAGTCATTCACTTACAGGGGCTATATTAAGGGACTCCCTGCCAGGTGCCACAGTTTTTCATCATCATTTCACATCAGGAGCTCAAGAACAGGCTGAGCATGGGCTGAAACCTAATGCAGGCAAAATGAACTCTTCCTGTCTGGAAGCAGGTTTAGAACTCCCACCGGTTTCTGTGCCCCCACTGCAGGGCAAGGAAGGGCTGTCCCAGGCCATGGCTGGGGGCATTCTCAGTTCCTTTGGAAAATCCCTGCCTCACTTGTCCTTCTGTAAATGAGACAAGCACTGTGCTAACTCAGGGAGCCACGGGGACCCTCAAGGGGCAGGTGCTACATGTTCAGGAGCAGACAAGTAGTGCGGGCAGCTACGCCCAGAGGACAAACACTAGGGTAAGAAGACCTTTCCCTAACCATCCTCCACATTGGGAGGCAATGAGCAGACCTGGGTGCATAGGCAGATCATTGCTTTCCAGGGAACCTGGGACTTGTTCCAGGGAATGTGAGAGCAGGGATCTAGGACTTGTTCACTGTCTGTTGTCCCTGCTCCTTTGCCAGGTGGATCTTTTTATAGTGCCTGTTGCCGGCAGTGATCAGCAGCTTGATGCTGCACAAGGTGGCACGGCTCAGATCCGAGCCAGGAATGGGGTCACCCACCCAGGGCCGGCTCGGAGGTGTGGAGTGCCGTGCCAACGGGTGGTGCCTGCCCTGCAAACCAGCAGCGGGGCGGAGACCAGCGGGGAAACAGCAGCGTCTCTTTCTGCGGCAGCCCTGCCTGGAGTCGTTATGGCAACTGCGCCGGCAGGAGCCCGGGCCGCTTCTACGCAGGGGCTGCCTGCAAGGGGACAGACCCGGAGCGCTCCCCGGTGCTACGGGGCAGGCGGGGCACTGGCGGGGGAACGAAGCGCAAGGAGCCGGTTGACAGCGCAGGGGGATGCGGGCAAGGGGCGGCGGACGGCGGACGGGTAGTACCGTTCCATCCCAGGCCCTGGGGGCGGGTCAGCCCGGTACCGGCGGAGGAGCGAGGTCCGTCGGCTGCCGGTCGGGAATGCTGCGAGAACCGTGAGCCCCGGGGACCAGCCTTTCCCGGGGGTGTCTCCGCTCCTGCGGGGGGCGAGGGGGTGGCAGAGCCCTCTGGGAGAGCAGCGGGGCCGGGGAGGGGGCTTGGGAGGGCCGGGCCGGGCCGAGTCGGGGGTGGTCTGGCGGGGCAGGGCGGCGGTGCCGTCGCTCACCGGCAGCGGCGGGTCCCGGCGGGTCCGCGTGGTGCTGAACGGACAGCGCCGCCGCGCTACGCATGCGCGAGCCCGCCCACCGCCGGCAGAGGCGTGCGCCGGGCTCCGGGGCCGCGGCGCGGCCGGGGTGCACCGGGAACCTCAGCCGGGGTGCACCGGGAACCTCAGCCGGGGTGCGGGACCGGGTAGCCGCGGGGCCGGAACAGCCGGTGTGCTCTGGGGAAAGGGGATCGTGGGGAACTGGGGCAACCGGCGTGCACTGGGGAGCGGGTGTGCACGGGGAATCTGGTACGCGCTGGGGAACCGGGATAACCAGGGAACTGGGACAGGTGCTGTGCACGGGGGACCCGGCGAGCACGGGGAGCTAGGGCCACCGGGGCCGGTGTGCGCCGCGCCGCCGGGAGCAGCCTGCGGGAGCCGCCGGGCCACCAGTGGCAGCTTTGACTGAGGGGGCGGGGCCGGGACAGTGGGACGCGCGCACTTCCGCCCGCCGCGTGACGTCAGGCCCGGACGCCGGCGCCGGGGTGAGGCGCAGCTGTATGGAGCGGCCGGCGCAGCGCGGGTGCGGCGGCAGGTACTGGGCCGGGGTGGCGGGGCTGCGGCCTTCTCGTGGGGCCCCACGGCGGCGGGAGGTGGGGTTTGCAGGCCCCGGCGGGGTTTCTGCGGCCCCCTCGCTGCGGCGGCGGGCCAGCCCGGGAGCCGGGCCCGAGGGCGGCTTTGAGGCCCAGAGGGGGCGGTGGGGGAGGAATGGCTGCGGGACAGGTCCCCCCAGGCTGCGGGTTCCGCTGGGGCCGAGTCTAACCGCGGTCTCCAGCCTCAGCTGACGGGGCTCCGGGCTGTCGGGACCGTCTGCTCCTTCCTCGATTCCTGTCCTGCCCCTTGCCGCCCGAGGCTGCGGCCTCCGCAGCAGACTCATGTCCGCAGGGATGCTATGTCCCCGCTCCTCGGCGGGACACCTCCCTGGGGGGAGCCTGGAGCCTCGTTTCTCCTCACGGGGAGGAAGCAGGTGCCTACCCTCTCCCACTTGGGAGGTGCCCCGAGTGGCTCGGCACTGGGTGCACGGGGCTAGCTGCCAGGTAGGGTGATGCTTAGACATGAAAGCTGGGCACAGCTGTTGTGTGGGCAGTGTGGTGACGCTGCAGCAGTCGCCTGCTGCTTCACTGACGGACAGGGACTCCTTAAGCAGCTGGTAGAAAGCTCCACCCGAGCTCTCCGGGAGGGCGGTGCAGGCAGGTGGACTTAGATGCCTAAGCAGTGAATGTCCCAGGCTGGGGAGGAGGTGTAATGCAGGTGGTAGGTGTGTGCCCTGCCGATGGCTAGCCAAGGGGTTTTACCCTCTGGGAGACATCACTGAGTCTTTTTTTTTCTGGCTGTTCCCCCTAGAGGCACCTGGCAGTAGGTGTGAGGTGATCTAGCCTGGCTCCCTGGCGTTTGATGATGAGTTTGACCCCCTCCAGGGGATGCCTCCTGGACCTGCCCTGGGAAGACATCTTGGTTCCACATATCCTCTGTCATCTGCCACTGCAGCAGCTCCTGAGCCTGCAGAGGGTCAGCAAGTCATTCCAGTCTCTCATCCAGCTGTACCTGGCCAACATGCGCAGCTTTGACTCAAGCCAGGTATTGGGTGGCTCTGAGGCTGGGGGAGACACAGATGCCCTACTGCTCTGGAGCTAACAGGGAAGCATCTGACTACATGGGGAGAAGAAACCTCTGGCAAGGAGGCTGGTTTCTGCTCAGGAGCTTGGGTTAATGGCTTGGGTGTCAGACTGGACAGATGGGCTCAGGGAGGAGAGGCAGTGATTCAAGGCTCAGCAATTCCAGTGTCTTTAGCAAGAGGCCTTGGGAAGAGTGAGCCTAGAAGCTCCACCCAGGCCATTATGGGGCACCGTCTGGCACAAACACAAGCCAGCTCTGGAGTGGCATGGCCTGTTGGTTCTCCAGAAGGTTGTGCAATAGGGTGGGTCCGACAGGAGAGATCTCTGTGGTCTTCAGGGAAAGCTCATGCTGGCCTTGGGGGACGTTGCCTGTGACTTGGACAGACAGGAGTAGCTGCTGTTTTGTGAGGACCCAGAGTGGTCTAGCAAGGAGTTTTTGGAAAACAGAGGTGTGGAGCTCATCATAAGTATATAAATGAAGAGGTGATGATAGGGGATGGAGAAGCCAGAACATCTTCTAGCTTGTGGCAGTAGCCTTGGCATGGAGCAGGGGGCGGGAGGGGAAAGCCTGACAGCAGAGTTTGTCCTAGTATGAGACAAGAGGGTGGCTTTGGTCACCGCTTCAGAGTGGGAGAGAATCACAGAATCATTATGGTTGGAAAGGACCTCCAGGGTCATCAGGTCCAACCTTTGTCCTAGCATTGCCCTAGCAATACTAGAAGAGAGTATTTGGTGAGGGTCAGGCTGATCTGAAACCCTGGGGGATGCCTCATTCTTCCTGGGTTTCTTACGCAGATTGGAAGTGCCATCCCTCGAGCTGCTTTTGTTAACCTGCTGAAGGACAATGAAGTACTGCAGCAGCTGGCGCTCCAGAACTGCTCCGACTGGCTGACGGACAGGGAGCTGCTCCCAGTCATTGGGCAGAACCACCACCTGCACCAGATCCAGCTGAAGGGCTGTGCCCAGCTCAGCCGCCATGCGCTGGTAGCCATCTCGTTGAGCTGCCCCAACCTGCGCTGGCTTTCCCTGGCTCACTGTGAGTGGGTGGACAGCCTATCCCTGCGCAGCCTGGCTGACCACTGCAAGGCGCTGGAGGCTGTGGACCTGACAGCCTGTCGCCAGCTGAAGGACGAGGCCATCTGCTACCTGGTGCAGAAGTGCAGCAGGCTCAAGTCTCTGTCGCTAGCTGTCAATGCCAATGTAGGTGACGTGGCGGTTGAGGAGATTGCCAAGTGCTGCCCAGAGCTGGAACACCTGGACCTCACAGGGTGTCTGCGAGTCAAGAATGACTCCATCAGGTACTGAGCAACATGGGGACCCGGGGTGGGGGTGGAAGGTGGCTAGGGTGAGGAGAGGAAGAGAACCAGAGAAGAAAAGTCAGATTTCTTCATGCTTAAAGAAATGAGAGCCCAATCTGGGGGAGAAGCCCCTAGCAGGCCCTTTGGGAGAGGTGCTGCGTGCTACTGATAGCAATTTTCCCAGCATGTCGTGGAGGGTAGGTCTGAGATGAAACTATGTCCCTTGAATTTCTCTCAGAATACCAGGCTGCTGCTCCCAAAGGATGAAGCATGTGGCACAGCCGTGACTGCTGGGAGTGGAGAAGAGGGCTAATGGTGCACTTAGGAGGTCTTGGCTTGCAACCTGCATGTACTCTCTTTCTTGGCAGGGTCCTGGCTGAGTACTGTCCCAAGCTGCGCTCGCTGAAGGTGAAGCATTGCCACAATGTGGCTGAGTCCAGCCTGAGCATCCTCCGAAGCCGTGGGGTGGAGTTGGACGTGGAGCCTCCGCTGCAGAGAGCTCTTGTTCTCCTGCAGGATGTGGTTGGCTTCGCCCCTTTTATCAACCTCCAGATCTAGAACTTATGCTGCTGGGGAGGGGGGGGGACCTGACACGATGCTGGGATCCTGGGAGGATGCCGGAACTGGCTGCTGTGGAGACATGCAGAGGGAGAGGTTGGTTCCGTTGGCAAGGCTGATCCGAGTGGCGCTCACTCCTCTGGGGCTGTTTAGCAGCCACTGGGTGTTCATGAGTGGGCTTTGTTGGTGCCTATGGGGAAAGCAACACCCTCTGCAATGGTGTGGAGAGCGCAAGTGACTTGCAGGAACACCATGGTGCTGAACAGGCCTTGGCCAGGCCAGCTAATAGATAGGATTTATTATTTGTAGTATTTTAAATCTCTAAGTGGCAGCTGTCCAGAGAGCAGGAGAGTGTTTGAAGGGGACTGGCCCCTTAGGGTGGCTGTGCAGGGCATGCTAGCAGAGCTGTAGAGCAAACCAGGCCAGCTGGAGCAGCAAGGAGAAAAGCCACCAGCCCCCCTCCTGAGAGAGGGCAGGCCCCTCTGGGCTCCAGGAGGAGGGCAGAGTGAGCCCAGCTCTAGCCCACGGCCACCAGCCAGCCTTGCACCAAACGGCTGGCATGGCCCTGGTACAGGCAGTGTGTCTGTCCAGGCCTAGGGTGCTGGTTTAGACTGGTACAGGGTGGGAGTTGTTTTCAGGGGGAACATGCTCCTAACAGCAGTTTCACTGACAGAAAAGCACCAAATCTAGCTGTGCTGTCATTGAAAGCAGTTGGTCACTGCCATTTTTTTCTTCCAGCTTCTGACTTAACATTTCAGTAGGGCCCAGGCCTGCTACAATATCCTGCTCCGTGTCGCATGGCTGGAACTTTCGAACTCAAATGTGGTGAAAAATGGCAGAAGCCCTGACTGTGCTGTCAGCTGGAACTTACGGAGTGCTGCAGGTTGTGTTGGCAGGGAGAGCCTAGCTCTGGTCTAGAGTTCAGCCTCAGCTCTTGTATCTGCTAGGTGGTTAACTGAGCAGCAGCCACATCTTGTGGTGGATGTGATTGAGTAATGAGGGGAAGAGAGGATGACCCTGCTCCTACCTTTGGCCCCAGGAAGGATTGGAGGCTGTGTCTGTGAAGCATGTGCGTTGTCTGGCTGAACTACACACCAACTCACATCATCTTTATTAACATTGGCACCCAATTTAAAGCAACAGTGCACACAGACTTGTAAAAAGCTTGCTGCAAAAGCACAAGCCACATCTTAGATCTAAAAATGTCCCATGCAAGGAATAGCAGAGAATGCCCAGGGCCCGGAGAGCTGCTGCGGTGTGCTCCTCGGGGGAGAAGTCTGTCAGCCAGGTTAGTTGAGGAAGCTGAAAGCAGTGTCCTGGCTTCCAAGTTAGTTCCAGTTAGTGGCAGGTGGAGGAGTCTCCTCATCCCTAGTGCCACGTGTCCATCCTGCCATTGCTGGCCAGCAAGGTGGAGGCTGAAGAGCTGGAGGACTTGGCTGTCAGTGGAACTTGTACTTCCTGGCTGGTTTGAGGCTGATGTAGGTTCTTTTCATCTCCTCGCTCTCAGGCTTCTTGATGTCTTTGTACCTCTCTCCCTTTGTACTCACCACCTGGTTATCGATATAGCGGATCAACTTCTTGGGAGCCTAGAGAAGAAAGACATTAATGCCAAGTGGATGGACAGCCACACTGCTAGGGAAAGGGAGGTGGCAAGCAGAAGCAGAGATGTGCTCTGGCAGGGGTGGGTGCAGGAAGACTGGGGTGGGCTGCTTTACCCATCCTTTGTACTGGGAATCTTGGTCAAAACTGGGAGGGAAGCTGTCTGATGGGGGGAGCAGGAGCCATGCTAGTAAGGGATGGTAGGTATGGACAGAGCCTGCAGCACCTTAGCTAAGCTAATCTCTCCTCTTTGCTGAGTAGCAGGCTCTGTGAATGGCCTTGCTTTTGGCCTGCCCCCATTACCTTCTGGACTTGCAGCCTGAATTTTAAATCGCTGGTGAGCTGGGACTGCTGCTCTTACCTCTTTGGGTGGAGCTGGTCGATGTGTTTTCTGATCATCTGCACTATCCACCATCATGTATCTGTAACACAAGCAGCATTCAGTGAACACTGTAATATGTGCTGCACTGGACTATTCACAACCTATGTCTTTTCTCCCCTGGCTGGTTAGTGGCTGTGCAATGTGTCCTACTTGCCTAGATTGCAGCTAGGAGCGCTTAATGTTCCCCTCTGGATGAAACAGGCAAGTGCATCATCCTTCTGGTGAGAATCCAGCAGGATCCTCCTGGAGTAGCATCCCTGGCTGTATGTGAAGGGTATTGAAAACTCAGGCTGTTGAGAATGCTGGTACCCCTGTAGAACTGAGAGTTGATGAGGTCTGGTGTGCTCTGCCACTGGAGTAGCTTTCAGCCCGAGTGACAGCAGCCAAAGGAGACAGAGGTGAGATTACAGGACCAAGCTGGCTGCTTCTGCCCTGAAGAGATGCTGTTCCTTTCACACTCCACCTACTACTACTTGACTATGAAACAGGTCTGTGCTGGAAGCAACTTCATAAAAGCATCACGTCATTCCCTATGTGACTGAAATATCAGGGTCTAAGCATTTGCTTGTTGTGCTGCTTACTACTCTTGAGACTTTGGTGCTGGTTTAGCTGGCAGACAGCAGAGCTGGCCATGGCTTCTCCCTCAGTAGTTAGTACAGTTCTCCTGTGTATCTGCAGCTATGATCTGCTCTCTGTACCTGTGCTTGAGCGATGTTTAAAATACAGGATGTTGCCAAAATGTCATTAAAGTGAAGTTCCCAGAAACATAACTAGCAGGTGGTGCTTTTTTGTTTCCTTGCATGTCACTCTGGAACAAGCTTGCACAGGAGACAGGGAAGGACAGGGATTGCTAGTTCTGCCTGGATGCCATTCTGCCTTGCTTTATTTTCCTTAGCCCAGCGACTGTTTATTCTGTCACTGGATGTAAAGCGGTGGAAAAGATGTGGCTGGATAGACATGTGGCATCTGCATGCCTGCAGGATACTCAAGCAAGCTGAGATCTTAAAGCAGATCGATGAAACCACAACGTGGGTTTTCTTATTGAGAATTAAATACTTTTGGAAACGAATAAAGGTAAACCAATCTAAAACTACTTTCATTCCCAAGAAGTCCATAGGGAGCCTTCAGAGAGGTTTCTTCAAATGCACTGCATTCTTACCTTCAGCAACTGAGATTTAATCTTCCCAGTGTTGTTGTACAGACAGTCTCCTAAATATATCTTTAGCCTTGTTTGGATTGTCTCCAAGGATGGAGGTATGAATGAGTTGCTGTAGTTCTACAAGTCACCTTGTGTTACCTGAGCTGTGGTACAGTATTTGTGCCTTGAACCTTTAACCAGGCCCTCCCCTGACAGTGCTGTGATTTACACTATACCTGCAGGAGGCTGAAACCTCATGTACAGCCAGCGCTGTGACCCAGCTGGCGTGGGTAACCTGTTTCTGTGCCAGAGCTCTAAAAGAAACCCAAATCTGTGGTGGTGGTTTGCTTTTTTTGTTGTGTTTTTTTTTTTTTTCCCCCCCACTTGATGATTGTATTTGTGCTTAGATGTGTTCAGCTATACCCAAATCAGCTTCACAGCATCCTTACTAAACACTGTACACACTAAGTTCTTTATAGACCACATTGTCATTCTGACTGTCCAAACTGCCACCTCTTACTTTATTGGGAGCAGAGTTAAGGGGTTCTTTGCTGCTGGGTACTTACTTCTGCAGGATAACCTGTTTTAGTTCCTCGTGGTTGGGCGCTCTGCGGGGCCGTACCAGTTCCTGGGAGGAGAGAAGACAGAAGCATGAGTAGTGCAACATGTGGGGTGCACAGCTATCCCCCTGCTAGTTCAGTGAGCCCAGATGCCTGTGGAGCACTCCAGGCCCTGTGGGAAGGGGGGTGACAGCCACAGCTCTGTTGGGGTGCTGGCTTGGCTGTAAGCACAGCCTGTGGTCAGAGAGCCAAAAGAGGGAGAAGGGCTGTTGCTCTGGGTGATCCTCCTGGTTCACTGTGCAGAAAGTTCTTGCAGTGAAAGCTTCTGCTTGATGCAGACAGCTGGGACACCTGTGTCCCTGAGCTCTGCCCTGCTCCTCGGCCCAGGGCCACCTAGCTCAGAGTACAGTACCTTCACACTCGCACCTGCTGGGCCAATTTCCACCTTCTCCTCCACAATTAACTGCACTGCCTCTTCCAAGTTCCCCAAGGCCATGGCAAGTGCCTTCTCTGCCTGGCCCAAGGTACAGGCCGGGAACATCTCCAGTAGCAGCTCCACCCCATCCTTCAAGTCATCGCCATCCTAGTTGGAGCAGGAGACAAGCAGTAAGTTGGGGATACAGTGAGAAGAGGGCTATTGAAAAGGGCCCCCCTGGTTTTGCATTGTCAGGAAATTCAGTTTGCCCCTAGCTGAAGGCTTTGCTCCTTACAAATGTGACTAAATCCCATTCCTGAAGCTAACAGAGGATTGTATCTTTGCAGGGACAAAGCATCACTCTTTCTTAAATCTCCTCCCCCTGTATTTCAACTTTCTTTAAAGCAGGGCTGTTGTCAACTGGCTCATCTGTGTGGCCATGCTATGTGTCTCCTTAAGAGTGAGCTTTCTGGACACTGTGGTGCAAATGCCTGAACTCCTGCTCACCTTGTGAAGTTCTATGTGCTTTGATCAGAAGGGGAAGGGCTTGCTAAACAGTGACCTGTGGCTACCTCAGAAGGAAGCACAGCAGCAGCATTGCTACAATGCCGTGGACACAGAATGATTGTGTTGCAGAGCAGGAAGAGATCAGTACTGGAGAAACAAGAGCAGAGTGTGGGGAAAGGAAGCGGCGGGGATGTGCCAGGTGCTCCAATGCCTGTAGCATGGGTCATGCTGAATGGTGCTGCAGGATGAGGACTGCTGGGCCAATGACTCAGTGCTGTACAGCTCAGTAAGTGCACAGCACAGGTCACTCATTGAGGGTGGGACCAATGTCTTTAGCACTGACACCCGGTTGACTGCTTCCTGTGCAGATACGGCATGACAGCTGGGGAGAGCAATGGTGATCCACCTCAAACTGTAGAACAGGGTGAAGTGGTGTGAAGCCCAGCTGGTGCTGCAGAGGTGTCCCCATGGTGTTGCTGTGGGATCTCTGAGGGCACTGAGACAGACTCTCTGAACCATCACTTTGGCCCATCCTTTGCAGTGGCTGGAAAGGATGAGCCACAATGATGGCTCATACTCTTCTGTGAGCACATGATTTTCTTCTTCCAGTTACTGACATGGTCTTGCTCAGGTCACACAATGAAGGAGATCACAGTCACCAGTGATGTTGTGTCACAGCCTATGCTGTGGTTCCTTCCAGAGCCAGAATGCTCTCAGATGGTGCTGGCAGCCTAGTGTTGGGTGACTATCCCCAGTGCTCCTGCTCATACCTGGGCCTCGGCTCTGTCCATTGGAGTGCACAGCCTTTTCCCATTGCAGGCTCCAGCTCCAGGCTCCTGGCCCTCAGTCGGGTCTTCAGAGGGTGCTTCGCTCCCACTTTCCACAGCCTTTTGGCCAGGTTTTTCTTAAAGACATAGTGATATCTCCTGAGGAACAGTCTCATTAAGGCTAGAGCTCTGTGCCTCCTGTTGGCATTAGATTGCTAGTGCAACATGTGCCCAAGCAAATCCCTTCTTAAATGACAAGACTAGACAGTGCTACTATTCCTCCTGCCCTCAGTAGGGACAGCCGCAGCTCTGTTCACACCGACCTTCAGGACAGCAGTGCTAGTGCTGCATTTCCAGGTCTTACCAGGTGTAGGCTGCTTGCAAATTCAATTCTACCTTTCAGTTCTTGGCCCGCTAGCACTTTGGTTGAGGATACTAAGCTTGTTACGTTTTTAAGATTTTCCTGGTGTTTGCTCTAACTTTGAACAAAGCTGTGATTTTGATTTTAAATTTGGGAATACATTCCAGTAGTCCCCAGGATGTATGGGAGACAGTACATCTTGTGATCAGGTTCACTGGGATGGTGCTGTCCTTCCACACCATCCTCAAAGGGTAGGATTCAGGGGAGCAGAGCAGTAGATTTTGTCAAGTTCAAGAAAGCAGCAAGAAAGATAAAAGACAGGACTGTCTATTCTACACTGTGTAGCCTTCTGGCAAGACAGCAGGGATGTTGCTACATAAGAAAAACCCAGACTAGTGTGTCCTGAAAGGTTTAATAGCCAGGCACTTCACCTGCCTCATCTTTAGTGGGAAGTTCTGTTGGAGCTCATTAATGTAACAATCGGGCTGATCTGTGAATACTAAGGTTAGAAAAGGCCACTGGGATAGTGCAGTCCTCTGAAGTCCCGCATAGTGCAGGCCAGAGCACATCACTACTGATTCTACACCCAAGCCACAGTTCATAAGTGAATGAAAAGTGAGCTCTGATGATGCTCAAAATCTAGAAGTGATATATGTAATCAGCTGGATTCTTTATTTGATGATGCATCTGACATGGGCTGTCCAGTGGTAGTGTTGCTCAGGCAGACGGCTATCAAAGGCAGGCAGAAATCCTAACTTCTAAATTAACCTACAGTAGAATTTCAACAAGCAGCTCTGTATCTACTATTCTTATTACTTTGGATCTGACCTCAACAGAGGCGTCTGGAGATCTGATCAAGTGTTTTTCACCCCAGTATGTCTTGAACAGTATTTCATATGACTCAAACCTCCCATGTACTGATATCAAAAACTCAACATTAAAAATCCCAACCCTGTCAATCAATTCAGGCTATTTATGAGATCCTAACCATGGCAAACAAGATTGTATTTTATCCTGTGACATTTCTCAACTCCAAACACTAAAGCTGAAAGTATGTGCAGAATATACGTTCTTGTGCTGAAATTGTCTGTGTAACTCACCTTTGTTGCGAGCTTCACCAAGCCTTTCTGAGAGGGAGAACATCATTTCACAAACATCCCCACTGTAAGTGATAGAAGCCATATAATTAGTGTGAGGAATAAAAGTGGTAGCCTATCCTACTTGGCTATCCCTTTACAGAAAGACGAAGCTTGATGGGAATCCCAGCAAAATAAACTGGTATTTCAGATGGCCAAGGACCTACCTGCAAGCTATACTGGGATTAGCATCTATGTATTCAGGTAAAGACTGATTTAATCACAATGGTTTGGTACTAATACATCTTCAACTGGGTATAACAAAAGAATTTATGGTACTGAGGGGCTTGGGTCCAGGCCCCCCATGCATAGTACGCACATACAAAGCAGTAACATTCACATACCTGTGGATTTCTGCAAAACCAGGGATATATGCCTCCATCATTTCCACAAAGGTGTCCATATCAAAAGTCTCCTCGGAGGACTCTGGTGAGCCTAGCTCTTCCAGGACACCCGTGATATAAGAGAAGAAAACATCATCCATCCCACTGGAGACAGACAGAGCACAGGACATGGCAGCAGGGTCAATAGGCCTGTTTCTAATGTTTCTCTCCATCCCCATTCTCCCTAACCTTGGGTCTTTCTAATAGGGCAGCAAAAGGACCTATGTGAACTGTACCTTATGGGCAGATCCCACCAGTAAAGCCAGGCAGCAGGTGGTCAGTGGTTGAGTAGGAAGCACTTACAGATAAAATACTGCGTGCAGTCCTGCTTCTTGGGCAGCACTGAATGAAAGTCCCAGCGTGTGCCCAGGGGCTGTGCTGTGCTCCTGGAGGTGCTTCAGCTGAACTAACCAAAATATTCCAAGTGCTAAAACCCTGACTTTTCTATGCTGAGTGGTGTTTCAGGTGAGGTCATCATATTCTGAAAAGTTGCAGTTTCTACTGCAAGGATGCAGTGTTCTCTGCTTGCTGCTCTCCACACTTGTGGCACTGCTGCCACTGGCTGCAAAACCAGCTGCTGTGTTCCAGCCTCGAGGTGGCTGCATCTCTGCATGCAGGCAGAGTTCAAAATAGGGAGAGCCCTGATGTAGCATTATGCTGCTCAGACAGCCTCTGGGAGCACTGTAGAATGAAGGGAATCCCATATTCTAATGCATATTACTGGAAAGGAAATTAATCATCTTGGCCGTCAAAGAAATGACGTTGCTAGATTGCAATGCTAAATGACAGCTGTTAAAGCATTCCCATCAGAGCCTGTGCAAATTACCTGCATCCTGGAAAAGCAACACAGAAGTACAGGAAAGCTACAGGGTTCAGTATAATGCGCAGAGGGACAATTAATGCAGAGTTCAAGATACAACAACGATACTGGATCTTCCAGTCTCAACATACCTGAGGTCTGCTGCAGGGATGTGGGACTGGATGAAGCGTGTCAGCGTGTCTCGAATAATTCTTTCAAGCTCCATGTCTCTCTAAACCTTTTTTTTCTAAAAAAGAGAAGGAAAAAGACAATTCCATGTCATTTCAAAGGCAAGAAGTAGATCAAAATATCAACAAGACCAACGGTAGGCATGGTATAGGCAAGTGTGCTCTTTCCATCAAAACAACTCACAAACTCCTCCAATATGTCTTGTCATCCCTGGGCAGGCAAAGATATCCACAAAAAGGAGCAGTAAGCACATCCACTGGAAACACCAGCCCAAAATAGCCCAATAGCCTTAGCCTCTCCTGCTCATGTTGCAGTGTGCAGCTGTACTGTACATTTAAAATGTCCTCTCCAGGAAGCAAAGCTGGAAATGCAGATGTGTCCAGCTACAGGACCTCACAGACACTTCCTCAGCGGGAACACTGTACTGTCCAGTGAGGAAGCAGCGGGTAGTGGGTTTGCATGCTCAGTGCAGAAAGGGGTGGACCTTCCAGCTAAGAGAATTCACAGTGATGCCTGGACTCAGGAACAAGTGGGAGGAAGCGTAATGTCTCCTAAAGAAAGGACAACCTAGAGCACACTTTACAGGGAAATACCAAGCAGGGCACAGACAACTAGTCTGCCAGCCAAAATATCAAAGGTCTCCAGGTCAGCCAAGGACTGCCAGTGGAATCCTGCCCAAACAGGAGCCCCTTGTTGTGCTCAGTAAATGAGCCATTCTGCAGTTGATACAGCTGCAACAAGGGGTGCTTGATAGCCCAAAACTTAGGGGCATTCTAAGAATCACAGAGTCCTATAGAAGCAATGGCAGAGGGGAGCTGCCCACAGCCCTCCTTTAGTTATCAGTATGGGGCCTGGACTGAACTGAGAGGAGAAAAGATGTTCCTTAATCATTCCTTCCCACTGGGGTCTACAAAGCTGCTGGGTGGACAAACTCCTGGTGTAAGCACTAAGTTCTTCCAAGGAAAGAAACCAGCCCTGCATATAAAGAAACTGGTGTGGTCATTGGCCAGAGAGCTTCCAAACATCATCAGTGATCTGGATGAGGGGACAGAGTGCACCCTCTGTAAGTTCACAGACAACACCAAGCTGGGCAGGAGAATTTATCTGCTTGAGGGTAGGGAGGCTCTACAGAGGGATCTGGACAGGCTGGATCGATGGGCTGAGGCCAGATCTATGAGGTTCAATGAGGTCAAGTACTGGGTCATGCACTTGGGTCACAACAACCCCAAGCAACACTACAGGCTTGGGGAAGGGCTTGAAAGCTGCTCAGCAGAAAATGACCTAGGGGTGTTGGTTGACAGCCAGTTGACTGAGAGCCAGCAGTGTGCCCAGGTGGCCAAGAAGGCCAACAGCATCCTGGCTTGTATAAGAAATACTGTGGCCAGCAGGACTAGAGAAGTGATTATCCCACTGGACTCGGCACTGGTGAGGCCTTGAATACTGTGTTCAGTTTTGGGCCCCTCGCTACAAGGAGGACATAGAGATGCTGGAGTGTGTAAAAAAAATGGGGCAACAAGGCCAAGGGTCTAGAGAACATGTCTTATGAGGAGCAGTTGAGGGAGCTGGGCTTGTTTCACCTGGAGAGAGGGAAGCTCAGAGGAGTTCTTGTCACTCTCTACAACTACCAGAAAGGATGTTGTAGTGAGGTGGGGGTCAGTCTCTTCTTGCAAGTAACACGTGATAGGACAAGAGAAAATGGCCTCAAGTTGTACCAGGGGAGGTTTAGATTGGATGTTAGGAAAAAATCTCTTCACCAAAAGGGTTGTCAAGCCCTTGTGGGAAGTGGTGGAGTCACCATCCGTGGAGGTATGTAAAAGACATGTAGATGTGATGCTTAGGGACACGGCTGGTGCTGCACTTGGAGATCTTAAAGGTCTTTCAAACTTAAACGATTCTATGCTCCTGCCAGTGCAGTGCCCTCTTTCCAACCACATCAGGCCCTGAACAGGTCTATTTGACACAGAACTCATAGAACAGTTGTGTAGGTTGCTGAGAGACAATTACTATGTTCTCATGGGAATCAAAAAGTTTTAGCACTTCTCAAGATGAGGCTTCCAGAGCTAGAAGGACATAAAGAAAACCACCCCACAGCACTCAGCACTGCTCTTGTAGGACCTAGAAAGAGCCAAAGCCCAGCAGCCTGTTGGCAGGTCCATCTGTAGTCTCAAGCTCTATGCCGTGTTTAGCCACCATGGCAGGTGCCAAGTGCACACATGCACTTCTTTGTGGCTGGTCAGAGCAGTACACCCAAGCCAGCCAGACCTGCCTTTGGCTATGGTCACTTTGAGGCTCTAGGGATTTGTCTCTTGAGAGAGAAAGCTGTGACACAAAAGTGCTTGCTGGGTATATGACATTGCACATTTTATCTCCCTGCAGTGATTCCCCATCAGATATTTCCAGTTTGTGCTCTTCAACTCTTCAGGGTTTTGAACAAAAACAGGCTTTGCTACCTGAAGGACCATCTCTTACTGAATCCTTGTGTCAGTGCCACTGCCTTGGGGCAGCAGGGAAACAAAGAACCTCAAAGCAGCAGGACATGAACAGTGAGACATACTCATATAGAAGAACTGCTCCAATTTTCACTGTGTTCAAAACCAAACGCAAAAGCCATCTAATCAACAGCTACTATTACTTTCAATCCTTCCACTGATCTAGATCCAGTAACTAGAAAAGAAAACAAACCTTTTTTACATGTGCCTCTTACTTAAGGGAAAAGCACAGTGAGTGGAAAATGTCATACTACTATATGGTCAACATACATGTATTCAAACACAGCACGTGCAGAAACAGCCAGAGGAAGGCAGCATCACAAGGGACTAGTTGTTTGCTGTTTCTGTCTTAAGCTAAAAATTGATATGCCTTCTGTAATTTGAATTAGAAAATCCCCATTTCACAGCAGTAGAGGAAAACAAGAGTCCAAACTTTTTCCAGGTAGGAGCTCTTCATACAAACATCTGAAGTTAGCTCCTGAGCTGCTTTTATTTTTTAGCCTCACAAGGATCCTTTGTTTGCCTTTTTCTTACTTTTACAGATGTCATCACCCGCAAGCGTGGAAGCTGGCTGTAAAAACAGTCCTATGTAAGAACACCTTACTGCTGTCCATTTGTTGTTTCTGTGTGTTTTGTGTGTTCTCAAGTGGTGTGACAGAACCAAGTTTATCTTTGTCATCTTTTCAAAAATCCCAGAAAAAAAGGTGGGCTTTGTTCTATCCTTCTCAGACATCAAAAAGCCAATTATTATTCTGAGTCTTACCGCTGGCAAGAATACAATCCTAAGAAGCACATTCTTCCCCCATTTTAAGATGAATCTGCAAGTGCTGGCAACCACCAAGCCCCCTGAACTTGTAAGTACAAGCAAAGTAATTTTCTTTTTTACAGAAATCAGGGATGGGAAATCAACATATAGCAGTCAAAATGTTCTTACTATGTCACTACTATAAAGAAGAATGCTTACTTCCTTCTTCCTCAGTCTTCATGGCATCCTGGGAATAGGAAGTCTAAAAGATTTTGTCCATTTCCATGAAACAGGCCAATATTCTATATGAGATAACTGTATAGTAACCAATAACATTTCCTGACAAGCCAATTACCTGAACAACAGAGCACAATTCACCATGTCAAAGGCACTATTGTGAGGTCCATAAATTAGCTGCTGGTAATTTATTCTGATCAACAGAACAGGCAAAGTCACTCATCTCCTTAATCAAAGGCACTTGCAGGCAAGTGTCAGACTGGGACAAGAGAAACACAGAAAAAACTAATTCAGCAACAGGACTATCATAGCTATGGCCAGGCACTAACTGGTCTTGAATCCATTCCCCAACCTCTGACAACCACAGAAAATGCTGATGTGAAGTGTTTGAAAATACTCAGGTATAAGGGGTTGGACTAGATGACCTTAAAAGGTCCCTTCTGACCCAAACTGTTCTATGATTCTATCATTTTCCTTTGGAAAATGCTGTATCTGAACATAAGCTATCTCCTTGTCTCTATGAGAGGAAAGAAGGCAGCACGTTTTAACCACTGGGTACAATTTCCCTGTGGCATCTCAGGCCAGTACCACCTCTAGTGAACAATGGTCTTGGCTGAATGAGGCTTGTGAAAGACAAGTCCTGAAGGTTCTCTGGCCTTTCAGATTTGGTCGGTATTTTCTTGAAATAGAGGGAGCTCATTAAAAGTCTGTGTACAAACACTATAAAATGGATTCTGCAAGGAATAAACTGATGTTACTGCATATTCCTCCCCACACACACAAGTTGAGAATTACATAACTCAGGACAACAAAACACCTTCTGCATTATGCCTTCAAAAGCTGCATTTTTTTCTAGTGGTGACCTGCAATAGTTAAGGGGGAAATTTACTAGTAGGGCTTATCCTGTGTGCATAGTTTTCTGAAGGAGTGATTTATAATGCACAGAATGATCTAAAACCCAAGGCAGGAGAAATCACTCTCCTGAGAGCTCCATTTTACTGAAAAGGTGTTACCATCATTTTAAACTTCCAGTCATAATTGCGATGTGGATTTTAAGATCACTTAAGTAGTTGTCAGGTGATTCAAACATCTATGAAAGTCCTTCTGCATTTCTTGTCATTATAGTGTAGGCTCTGCTTAACACATTGCACAGAATCTATTTTTTTAAACATATGGTCAAGAAATGATATTCCTATTGCCCTGCCCTCAGCTAGAACCTCAGTTTTGCACTGTCAGAACAAGAGACCTTCAACTCTTAGAAATCCCAGCCACTTAAACACTGTTTTTTTTAATTAAAGAGTGAGCAGCAGAGGACTATATGTTAACTCATTAAAACAGGCTTGCTTTGAAACATCAGGAGTGCTTGCTTGATCCACATCACATCGCATCACCTCACCTCAGGCAGAGAAATTTGGTATCAGTTCTCAAAATTATTCATTTTCTGTATTAGATACTTTGGCCAGCAGTTCAACAGAGCTTGCCACCCTACTGTCTGTCTTGAGAACCTAGTAATCTCCATTGCCCTTGCATTTTCCTTCTTAATGTGTTAATGTCAAATCTGGAGGGTTTTTTTATAAAACAGCTGCAGAAATAATACCCCTCTAAAAGTACCATTATCCTGGTGGTGTTTGAAATATCTGCTTATGCTACATTTAAGAAAAGTGGGCTTCTTTTTGTACAATCCACATGACTCTGCCTTCCTTAAAAAAACAAAGAGTGAAAATCTGAAATGTTTGCATACAGCTGGATCATTTCCAAAGACTCTTTCAAGACAAATTTCAGTAATCATTCCCAAATGGTCAATATGATGGTATGGGAATGATTGATTGTGCCTTGGACTTTATATTAACAAGACAGACTTGAGAACAGCAATTTAGGAAAATGTTTCTGAGCTAAGAGGAACAGCCATTTGGATGTATATCAACTTTTATGAGATCATAAATTTGCCTACCAATGACTTGAGGTTTCTGCAAGTGGAAGGAGATGGGTGTTGTACGCCTTGGATGTTTTGCAGAACAGGTTAAGAAACAGTTTATGTAAATCTCATCTGGCTGAGGGATTGACTAAAACACCTTGAGAAAGCTCCTTTAACTCAAGTTTCAGTAATTATTCTTAAGTAACTAATGGGACAGTGTGCTCTCTCTGAAAACTTATGAGAAAGCACAGAGCGTCTCTCATGCAGCTGTGTCTGTGTATGTGTGTGTGCACGCGCTTTGGGGAGTGCAGATCCCTGGGTTATAAGGAGCTCTCAGTGCAGCCTGTGACACACAGCCTCAGAGCAAATATC
This sequence comes from Coracias cyanogaster, assembly GCA_033124195.1. Lineage (NCBI taxonomy): Eukaryota > Metazoa > Chordata > Aves > Coraciiformes > Coraciidae > Coracias > Coracias cyanogaster. The sequence continues at coordinate 53,670 of JAVSBS010004541.1, forward strand.
TCAAAAGCCAGATCTGCAGGACAGGGAGTGAGCTGTGGCTGTATCCCACTGAACTACTTTAACTCCTGAAACTTTGCTGGCTTAAAAGAAAACTTTACAAGCTGAGTAACACCATACAGAGGTAGTTTCAGTGCTCCCACTTTTTTGTTTTGCTTGCTAAGTCCCTGAAAGGACTTTCACAGTGTGGTTGCTATGGCAAAGCAGACTGAGGTCACTGTGCACATTAACACAATTAACTGCTTAATGCCCTAACTTTAAAATAAGGCTTTTGTTAATAACTTAGTCCCACTAAATTACAGTAACAGAAGATAGGAATGCCAATGGCCAGACTCCTCCCTCCTCACCAGATCTACCTGGATGGCTGCACTTCGGTGGTGCTCTGTGGACACAGGGCCCTTACCTGAGCAGAAGTATTGCCTGTGCGAGGACCTCGGCTCACGGTTGGTCGCGGTTTATGAAGTCACTTCAGTGCCTGCAGAAGAGTTGATGGTCCATCCTGTGACTGCTTGGCCCAAGCCATGAATGAGGGAGGCCTTTATGGGAAAGGAAAGGCAAGTTAGCTGGAGCAGAACAACAGCCTTGTTCTCTCTGTATTGGTGTCTCAAATGTCACTTGTGACTGTTTCCCTGTTGCGGTCGGTCGCAGACCTCCGTACTGCATCCCAAAGGGGAAGGGGATCGAGGGCAAAGCGAGATACTTCCCACCAAGCTCGTAGGCAATTACAGAGACCAACGAGTAT
>JAVSBS010004542.1:0-20719 GCA_033124195.1 Coracias cyanogaster
CGTTTGACTGCCAATGCATGACATTTAAACTGTGTAACTAATTATATAATTTTAAATACATTTTAACAGTTATACAGACAAACTTAAGGACATTTACTTAGAATTCTGCATGAAAAAGTGTATCATTACAAGGTCTCTAGTATCTGACCATGGCTACAATATACTAGGAGATGATGTGTTATGCATAGTCAGCATACAGACTATATGGGTCCATGTACAGTAAAGATCTATCACACTCTTCACTTCAACACTCATTCATTAATTCTAGTTTTATTATAGTTTAGTCCAATTTGCTTAACACAGGTGCAAAACTTATTTATCAATGATTTCATGGAATCTGCCATAGCCTCTTTTTTTTGAAACAAAACAAAACATTTGCCTTTTTCTGTTCCTTCTAGCATGAAATGGGTTTAATGAAGAGACTAGGCTCTTCCATTGATATTTCATCTATTTCAAAGCTGAATGTCACTAGAGTTCTTAGGTTAAATAACACTGTGTTCCAAGAAATTTCTTACATTTCCCTTTCTGCATCACATTAAAACAAGGCATACAACATACCCTTCAGAGAAACTGTCACACCTCTCTTGTTAAAAAAGTGATCTAGAATGGAGAAGTTCCTACGAGTTATATATATTTTCTCTGAAATATCCTTTTATTCCTTGACTGTATTTTAAGCCATTAGCCCTCTTAAGAAACTTTCTCCTCCATATGTATTTGGAGAAGGATGTATTATTTGTATTTGGACTACATTTATGTTGAGTCTCTGCTGTGACTTTTGAAAACAGCTTCTATATTATCTCATATATTTCATCCTTTTGGTGACCCTTCTTCATGTCTTTCTCACTTTTACGTAGCTGCTTTGTGCTGTTATTCACTATTGTAGTAGATACATTCATAATTTTTGCTTCGCAAGGATGTTAAAAAAAGCACTTTGTGAATTGTACATCTAAGTACTGTTATGAAGTGATTCTCTAATAATAATATAGTCACCGAATTTGTCCATAACTACTTATCTTCCTACACATGCATTGTCATCAGTCACCCTCAAGAATGCACAGCCCTCTCTGCTGCATCCTCTGGAATCTGTTACATAGATTGTCTGGTTGGACAGGAAAACAAAGATATTGTTAGAACCTGATAAAATAACTACCTTCCTAAAGTAATTTCATTGTATGAATAATTTTAAATAAGTTTGAGGTATATTCAGTTACCCTATCTTTGAAACACTCTTTTGATCCTATTTTAAATGAATATTCCCAAGGTGTGTGGATGTGTGTGTGTGCATATAAGGAGTTCTAACATTTCAGCAAAAGCCTTCCTTTAAAGAAAAAGTCCCTATAGCACTGTAAAACAAGTTGAGAGAACAAATTTCTAAATACTTCAAATTAAATAGGTTTTCCTGTCCTATGCCATAGAAGTTATTGCTAAAGAACACATCAATCTCAAGCCTTAAGTACATTGTGGGGAAACAAAGCAAACAAAAATGAGAAAAAAATCATTTAAGATATACTATATAAAATGTTTCATTAACTGAAGATGAAAGGATGTAACTTGTATAGCTTCTATGTAGTGTACTTGCTGTGAGTCATGCATAAATGAGAAATTGTGTAGTCAATTTCTTCACAAAAGAAGGAATAAGCTTTAAAGTTTACCTTTCAAGTTTCTTCTCACTCCTGAAAATCAGGTGACTGTCAGATGAACTGTGATTTCAAGCAGTGCCTTCAAGGCATAAGGGTCTTCATTTCTTCTGAGAGGATATGCTTAGGCTCTAAACAGCTATGTCTTCAAACAAACTTAGGCTAGGGGTGCTCAACTGGAGTGATTATAGAATGTATGAGCAGAAAGGAGACCTATGGAGACTGGGTAATCTAGTCCCCCTGCTCAAAGTGAGGCCAGATAGAGCAGGTTGTCCAGAATGTTGTTCAGTCCACTTTGTACATCTCCAAAAAGGGAGATTCTACAACCTCTCTGTGCAAATTAATTACCCTCACAAGTGAGAGACAGACAGATAAAAAGGTGGAGAGGTGGAAGAAAACAAGAATTTAAAAAGTTTTGTTTAAATGGAATATTAAGTATTTTTGTTTGTGCCCATTGCCTCTTGTTCATTCATTAATAAGAATCTGGTTCTATCTTCTCCACTCTCCTGCCTATAGACATTGACACCATCTCCCCTAGCTTTCTCTTTTCCAGGCTGAACAGTCCCAACTCTCTTAGCCTTTCCTCATATGTGAGATGTTTCAACCCCTTAACCTTGTTAGTGGCCTTTTGACAGACTGTGTCCAGTAGCTTCAGATCTCTATCCAACTATCTTCTAAGTATAAGGTCTATCAGAGTATCTCCCCACATCAATTCCTTGATCACCTCTATTAGGAATTTTTCACCACTGAACTTCTGATTGTTTGGAACTTGCAGTAGTGTCCTTCCGGCATAACAGTTGAAGTACCCCATGAGGACTAGGATTTTCAAACAAGAGGCTTCTTGTCTGAACTTGAGAAAGCTATGTATACTACCTTTGTTCCCTCTGTTCACATAAAGGGCAACTCCCCTCCTCCCCTGATTGTTCTTGTGCCCCATCCATGGAAGCACTCCTACCATGTGATCTATACCACTACATCTCTGTGAACTCGAGTGAGATTGCAACCTCTGGTTACACACAGATCTTTAGCTCCCATTCATTGCTCCCTGTAATGTGCACACGAGCACACAGGCACTCCAGAGAGACACCTAGTCATATTAATTTGCTGGAAAGGATATAAGAGCTTTTTCCATAACGCTGCCTTGTAGAAACTTCCTGATTCATGTGCATACACTTGAGGTGACCTCAATTCTGACCTGGACAAATGATATGTGCCCAAATCTTTTCCACCTCAAACAAAGGATCATGCATGAGTCTGTAAATGCAGAATGTAAAAGAAAAACGAATCTTTGAAATCGCTGCAATATATAAAGATATTGACGAGAGGCATACTCTCAGTCCAGCAAAACTACAGAGTTACTCAGATATTCAAGAACCTGGTTTTAAGTTGTTTTACTGTGATGGTTTACAGTCTCAAGTTACTGTTTTACTTCAACTAACTAACAAAACAATTTACAGAATACATTGCACAACCTAAATGATTACATCCTGCTTTTCCGTCAGTTCATACTATTTAATTAGCTACAAATAAGTCCATTGGTTCACAGGATAACTCAGGTTAGGAGGGAACTCTGGAAATCACGGGAGTTGTCTTTAAAATACCACCTTTCTGGAGGGTAGAAAAAGGTATATTTTTACCATAAAGTTTGTGTCCATTCTCATACAAAATTTATACTATTGTTCCTACAGTTCCTACACTGTTCCTACAAAAAGTCCTTCTACTTAAGCTTGGTACAATCAAAGAAAGTTATGATATTTTATTCTGCAATAGTAGACAGTTATGTCACACAGAATAGCTACATGTAATTACTTTCTTCTAACAGTGGGAATTATAGCACATGGTTACACAAAGTTAAATTACAGCTAAAATAGATTTAGGGAATAGTTACCTGACTACTAGATGGTCTCTATGACGGCAAAATGACAAGCTAAAATATTTTCATCCAGGACAAATGTTAAGGATTTTAGGAATACCACTGAAACCAGCAGAGACTGAGGCTCCAACATGACTCCTTCCTGGAGCTGCAGCCCAGCCCGGTGCACCCTGACATGCAGAGGTCTCAAACCCGGGCCATTAGATGAGGCTGCTGCTTTCTCATTTGCAAGTTCATCCAGTATGAAGGTTGAGCGTGTACCCCAGAGAAGCATATGCACACAGGACACTAATACCAACTGCCATGCAGTTGCAGACAGGGCACTGCATTTAGTTCAAAAAGTGTAATTACAAATAACGGTTTCTCATCTCTGGCTGATCAGGATTGAAGTTCACCAGTGCAAACACACTCCTCCACCCTATCTAGATTCACAGGCACACTTATACTCACATAGATCCCTTGAATATCAACATGGGCCCTCAGATCCTGGGCCCACTTAACCAGTAGGAAGGTCTACCCCTCCTTCCCAGCCAGTCCAGTTTGAAATTCTCTGGTGAATTGGATGTACACATGTACAGGATAACATTCACTGGAGAAAAATAAACACACCTACATCCTTCCAGCTGCTGCCATTTCACATACACACTCTGAACTGTCCTGTTACTGACACAGACTTTTGGGCCCTGTGAAATGCTGACAGGCACGCTTTTCTTCCATGTGTGTTCCTCCAGCTGCTGACACAGAGACCTACAACCTCATGACCCATGTTTTTTTCTCCATTTATTGGCACTTAGATATGACGACACGTAATCTTGAGTTCTTCTAATTGCTGACACCTGGACCTATGAGCTCTGAGGCTTACTGTCCTTCCCCATTTTTCTCTCCAAATACTTGTTGCATGTCTATCACTCTCCTTGCTGGAACCTAGACCTGAGAGCCCTGCGACCCACAGTCTTTTCTCCAGTTGCTGGTACTTAAACTTTTCAATACATACATACACACATGCTCGTCCCTCTCTAGTTGTCAACAAACTTACAAACCTTACAGCCTCTTGTCCCTCCTGCACACATACCTGTCTTATATTCTCAACTTGCTAGCTGTTGATGTGCAGACCTACAAGCCCAAAGGTATACACTCCCTCCAGTTGTTGGCACGAAGGCCTATAGACCCTCTGAATCTGAGCTCTTTCTCCAGTTGCCAGCATTTACACTTTGAAGCTTTCACACACAGAAGAAAAGAGAGAAGTTAAACATAAAAAAGTGAAAAATAAAAGCCCAACATTTAACAAGAAGATAGGATAGACTGCAACAACCATGCAATGGGATCAGTTAGGCAAATTTACTGACTGGCATTCTTCGTGCACGACAAGGCCCCTTTATTCATCCTCCTTTTCATTTTCCTTAAGTAGTTCCTTCCTGACTCACTCGTTTCCTCTCTTGGCCTTTCCCTAAACATCCTATGATAAACTTTTCACCAGCACATATACCCTTCCTCAAATACCTCATAACACTTATGCTAATCTTGAGTTTCTTATAATTTACAAAGTTCAACCTGTCCTTCTTCAAGAGTATCCCCTGAGTAGTTTTGTTAATGGCCTATCCATCAATGGCAGAAGAGTTCAGGTCTTTATTATTGTCTCTGTCATCATATTCCTTTTATGTTTATATATCTGCGTGTTTAATTACTTTCCTTTTTACTTGTTATTTCATTTATGCTAAGTAGACCTTAACCAGACAACGTAACGAAGCAAATTCTCTCATAGTCCATATACCTTACCACAATTTCAGAGAAATACAGAGGCTCTGAACAGCCAGGCCTGCAGATTCTTAATAAAACTATGTTTGGTAGACTACAGTAGCATGCCATCAGGGAGCTGCAGAACCAGGGCGAGGAGCACCCCAGAGCCAAGGGTGACCCTGGCATGGCCAGTGTCCTCACTAATGAGGCACTGCATTACTGCATCTATGCACTGTGGGCAGAGCACAGGGCTGGTAACAGACTGTTGACAACCTGAGCATGGCAAGAGATGAACGAAGACCAGGATCCTTCTACAAGGTCAGAAGCAAAAAGAGACAGGGCAAGAGACAGGAAAGGAGATAAGGCTGCAAGATGGGTGGAAAATCTACCCAGGAAACCAAACCTGAGACAAGGTGCAACATAGGTCCAAGGGACTCGTCTAGGAGATAACTAGCTGAAAGATAGGACAAAGATACATGCAGGAGGCAGGTCCACAGGCAGGTTGTGCGCAGGTATTCCTGCAACCTTGCTCAGGGCAAGACTGGGTGCCCAGGCCTGAGATTAAATGAGAGCCCGAGCTCATTTGTGTGGGTTTGGGCCACTGGTTAGGATGGTCAAGGTCACTAAGGTCTGTTAGTGCCCTCAGGGCTCTGATACATGCTGTCTGAAATCCCACCAGATCACTTATTCATATTGTATACATGAATACGTGAAATATCTGATGGGTCGGCACTTCAATTAACCTTTTTTTTCCCAGGAGATACAGTAATCCATCTTAACAAAATAAAAGTAGCTATTAATTACTTACTAAACTATTTGTGATCGAAAAAATACTTAAGCATATTAACACACTAAGCCAAGAAAAAACATAAAGCAATACTTTTATAAATATTATTTGATATGTTAGACAATAAATAGCAAGTCCATAACTATAAATATTAGTGTGGTGAAAATGCAATGTACAGAACTTCAAATCCTATTAATAATGCAGTAGCTTTCTTATCAATATGCGAAGAAGAACCACAAATCAAACCCTCTCTAAAAATGTTATGAGCTAAGAAATTGTGGAATGAAAAGTATCCGCTCTACACTACACTGTTTATTCACTTCCATCTTGTTGGACTTAGTCACAGCTCTGTCCTTTATGGAGCAGTCTGGGACGGGAAAATGTCCATACTTGACTACCAAGAGTATGGTGCATTTCTCAGATGGAGGGCATAATAAATGAACGTGTTATAGATGGTTGTGACCGTCTACAGCAATATTAATCCATGGGAAGATAACTCAAACCACATTAAGATCTCCAAAAGTAGTATTTCCACTAACAGCATTAAGTGAATGAAAAAAAAAGTAATGAAAAATGTTTCTGTTCCAAAAAGCACTATTTATGTATTTGCTGTAGTTCATCTTTAGTCTCTCCCAGTCACCTAGCAACAGCTCTGCTGGAAGCTGAATGTGACTGTAATAGTCTGCTCGTGTATATCTGCGAACGAAAGTGAGGAATTGCCTTCACCTCCATCTTTTCTTCTATGTATGACTAGCAAGGTGGAAATCAGTTTTCTGAGAAGGTATGTTTTTCTGATAATCACTTATTATTAAGTGCTGCTGACTAACACTAGAAGATTTTTGATATCCTGAGTTTCAAATACACTTACAAGTTAAAATCAGCTTACACGAAGAAGAGAAACAAGTGAAGCAAAGTTGAGATAAAACATCCAAAACCCAAACCCAAGCAGTTTTCATAACAAACGTGAAGTTTTCCAAGTTTATTTCTAAGAATCATTATTTATTTAATTAATTATCTGGGCTATTGCCCAGAAACACATAGTGTGTAGTATGGTATTTGTAAGGAAAATTGGAGAAGTATGCTTGTTTACAAGATTGTAAAACCCTGAAAAATTAAGATATTGTGAGGATATGTACTAATGGTTTTCTTCCTATAACTTTGATGAAAACTGCATTCACAGAAAGGAAGAGCTAGTGAGCAATATCTTTTAGAAAAAAGTAAATGAGAATGAGATAATTTTTTTTCTATCATAAGAGCAGTATTACTGCTAAGAGCTCAGATCTGTGCTCCAGGAATCAGATCTATTACCATTTTTATAGCTATATGATCTTATGAATAAATTAGCTTACATGAAATTTTGAAAACTTCCTTTAATAAAAAAAGATTATGTAATTTTTGAAAGTGGTAAAGAGAAATTGAGGTCTTTAACATTACACATCAACCTAATTCTTTCCTGGGTGGACATGAATTCTCCAGAGCACAGTCCTAAAGTCAATCTATAATTAACAGAATTGTACTTTATTAAACAGATCATGGCATTTACCAGGCACCAAAGCAAAAAGCTGCAGAAAAGCAAAATATTATTATTAAGATAGTAGTAATAAAGAAGAGATCACTCTCTCTAAGACTTGTGTCTGTTCTAATAAAGAACAAAAACATGTTTCCTAAAAACTTCATCCAAATTCCTAGAACTTTGGTAGCTACTGCAACTTTATTTTGGATTTTTTGTTTTATTTTTTTTCAGTATTAGAAACAATATTTTATCTTTCTATTGGTTTACTGTAAAAAAAAACTCAAAGCAAATAATAATCTAGATTTGTGATCTAGGAGGCAAAAAGCTGAAATTAAATGACAAGAAAAATTTTGAAAATAATTTTAACCAGTTATGTTAAACTTGAACTTAAGCCTTCTTCAAACATTCCTCTTTTCAAAATGGAGCTTAAAATGCAGCCTGAAGTTATAGAGCAAGTGTCTTACTATCAGTCAAAGAGACTGAAATTTGAATGGATGTTTCTTTTTTTAATTAGAAATTCTTTCAGTTAAGGTCTGTAGAAAATTCTTTGCTTGAAAGTGTTTGGTCTCTCTTCGGCAAACTATCTCCAACGTTAACTACCTGGACTGTATAACACTGATTCATGTTAATCCATTGCTCTTTTAGTGTCAGCTTCTGAAAAGGTGTGTCTTCAGTTTGGCTTTGACAAGACTACTTCACACATTTAGGCTAATAGAGTAAAAAACTTTCTATATATGCATTTCAGATATGCTTATTTCAGGTGCTTACAGCATAAACAGAGTTAAAGTTTTAAGATATTTCTCTTTGCTTGTGGATCTGTCAGGATTCAATCAAATTTTTCAACACCACTTTGCACACAGAAATAAAAGCGAAATGAAAATTTCTTTGTAAATAAGATGCAAGATTCTCCAATAATATAAACAGATTTTCTACTTCAAACATCTGTAAGCATCAGTTATTACATACAATGTTGTCAGGTTTTCCAGTTTTCAATTAACTTTATGATACAAATTTTAATTAACTACATCATATTGTTTTATGTTTTCATTCATGTTGAATTGTTTGTGCAACACTTTATCATGCGCAGGATGGGGCAAGGATTTAATATCTTTATGTTAAGAAAACTGTAAAAAATAACAGATGCCTCTTGATCTTTGTAGATTTCATTTATCAGAAAGAAATGTCAGTTTACATGGGGAAATCTCAGATAATGTCAAAAAATGCTGCAAGAAATCTTAGATGGCATTAAGTGGGTTTGAATATATTCTTAACTCTTGTAACAAGAAAATTCTGTCGATTTTCTGACTTAAATTTAGAGGCTCAATCCCACAGAATATATAGACTTGAGCAGCACAATGCTCAGTTACAAAGTGGGAAAAGTCACTCCTGTGGCTCCTAAAGAAACCGCTTGTTGTGAGCTGTACACTGAACCCATATGATTCAGGTCTGCTGCTTTTGCCACCTGCAGCTGCACAGTTTTTAGCAGTTGTCACTGAATCTGGAAGAAATGTGGCTGAAACAGGAGAGCAAAAAATAAATATCCTGAAACAAAAAGTTATTGTTACTCACAGATTTCATAATGCTCATTGCTCAGCTGTTGTTGGTTAAGGTAGGATTGCACCCCTCAAAATAGGACATCATCCCTTCCTTCATTGCTGAGATTATTTTCACAGAAGAATAAATTGATTGGCTAATTGTCTTCTTTTTTCTCCACACCCTGTCAGCAAAAGAAATCATTAATAAATAATACTTTAGCAGGTTATAAAGTTATTGAATATGGACATAAACAGATTTTACTTGCCTACGCATAGTCTAGTTAAATCTTTGTACTTCAAGAAAAAGGGAATGCTTTCGTTAACATACATACAGAACATATGACACATTTATGTACCTATGTATGTACAGATAGGTACAGATATGTTCCAGAATAATATTCCAGGAGCAGACTACTGATTAACATTATTTTGTATTTTTACAAAACTTGTGGCATGCCTACTTAGTGTGAACATTAAGAGTGAATCAAATCTTACCACACCCACTAAACTCTCACGTGCGAGAGTACATGAAAATACTTACATATCCAACGTAATGGAAAAAGAATTGATTTTGCTGAGAAATAAAGGCATATCATATTTTCTCCATTCTTTAAAATTAGCTCTTTTAAAAAGTTTTTCTTCATGTTTGAACTATGAATCTTAAAAATCATATCGGAGAATCAAATACAGGTGAGAAAATTTAAAAACCATTCATGGCTGACTAGTGTAAATATTAAAATATTAAAGTACTCTTAAAAAAAATTACGTATATTTGTAGTAAAATCCAAATATTTTTTTAAGGTGTCTGAGCAATTTATCCTAATGCATTAATATTTTCAATAGTGAATACATTATCTGTAGGTGGTTTAAGTCTGTAATAAAGGTTCCCTTATACAATAGTAAAACAATACAACATTAAAACAATTCCTACAGTACTAGGGACAGATTCATATATATTTAGCAAGTGTAAGAAAATAGTCTGCAAGTGATAGGTTAGACAGAAGCTGCGGGCCTGAATTTGCAGGAACTACAGCCAGTATGATATAGATGTGCTAATGTCATTGAACTGTGTTTACTGTGATAAAATAAAGAGAAGAGAAATAAAGTACAGTTGGGCAATTTACTTGAAAATAGTGGAATCTTTGCAGCATTCAACATATTGCAGATTACATTTTACATTTACAAGAAGTGTATTGTGACATTTCTACTACCTTGCTATTTTTATTGTACAGCTTTTGTGTGCTTACAGCACCATGATTTATTATCTGGTACTAGTTGTTCTGCAAAGTAATTTTAAATCCATTTAATTTCCTTCATTAGCTCTTCCCCTTGTTTCTCTCCTTCACCCTTAATCTCCCTCACTAACCTTTCCTTTTAATTTTCTTTTAATCTTTAAATGTATCCAAAATGTGTCCTCTACAGTTTTAAGAGCAAAATCCCCAGGCATTCACCTTTTCGTTCTTCAGTAAAACTCCACTTGCAAAGAATGTAACTATCTCAGCGTGCTATTAGTCAGTGTTGAGAAAAAGAAATGCTGCAGTGCTAAATGGAGTCATTAAAATGCCTGGTGACAACGAGTGCTTGAGGAAACTGGAGTTTGCTATTTGCTAGTCTAGCAGCTATGTTAGTGCCATCTTTCTTTTGTGGAGAAGAAAGAAAATATTCAGTATTTGCCTGTTTTTACTCTCCACCATTTTACTGCTTGTGTCCTAATTTTATTCTCCTTCTGCAGCTTATTCTCCTTTTGCAGATGGAAAACTGCAAATTCTGGTTCACATTCCCTTAAGTCAATGGTAGTTCTAACATCAGCTTCAATGAGCTGTATGTATGGGGCTCTTGGAGAAGGATGTGGTTCTCCACTGACTAAAATGCTCTTTGTCAAAATGAGTGTTAAGTGTATCAAACCTACCTCTGCTTGCCCAGTGCCCTGTTATAAAGTATTAGGCGGATCTAAATAGGCTAGTCTGAGTACCAACAAAAGAATAAATGCATTAGTACAGCACTTAACACAGGCTTAGCTGACCCTGATGAGAAATGGGATACTTTATCTTGAGGCACTTAGGGCAGTTGTTCAATTGCACTGCTTCCAGCAATTTATTCATTTGTTTCAGAGCAGTTTCCTATATTGTGGTACCTTACTGCGTCATGTAGATACTTCCTAGTCTTGAAATTAACAGGACTCCTACAGGATTCCAAGTGGTGTGTCAGTTCCAATGGAATATTTAACAGTTTTCTACTGAAAACGCTGGGGTTTGTTTCAGTTTGGGGTTTTGAGGGGATGATGTTTCATATGTAAACATCATATGCAGTGCATTACTCTTTTGGGAGAGGTTAAAATCCAAGAAACAACACAATAGACACATGAGCCTTGTGCTTGTTTGCTGCCAGTGTTATAAAATTTAGAGCAATCAAAGGAATTTCACATTAAGTTTCATTCCCAAGTCTTCAACCAATTCCCTGAAAAGCTTTGGTTAAACAGAAGAATCCATCAGGTACATGAAGCAGGGAAAGTGTATGTAGAGGAAAAAGATAGAATGAAAAATAAATATCGAGTATTTTTTTTTAACATAAGCATCTCATTTATGCACTGAAATCAACATACAATATATGTTTGTGTAAGCATCTAAGAATTAAAAAAAAAAAAAGTCAAAATTCAGGTCATCAAATGTCCCAGTTGCTTATTTTGCCCTCATATCTCCTTCTCTCACTGGGCAATCATTTTAACCTTCCTGTCACACCATTTAGTACAATTTACACTATACTAACTGACAGAAAAAATTATGCAGCATAACCTTAAGCAAGGAATTGTTAAGAGAGTTGGTATATCCTGCCATTAAGTATCTGCTATTATGAGTGCTATTATAGATTGAGCTAGAATTCCAAACTGGACAAAAGGAGGTGACTGATAATGGTTCCATCTGTCATGAATTTTGGGAAACATTTGTCACATTAGAGGATTCACATGAAAAGCATAAATATATTTATTCGTTCATCTCTGAAGCCTTAGAAAGTAAACAGAATTGTAGATGTAACTGCCTTTGATGAATGATGATTATCAAAGCTAAATTGTTCATGTTGTTCTTATTGGATTCTAACCTCAGACTATATGTACAACACCATTTTAATGATTAAATGTGATCTCTTCTGTCTGGTGTTCTTCACTATTTAACTGAAGGTGTGATTTTTGCATAACGAGTGCTCTTTCTGCTGAGTTATGTAGGTTTTCCTTGGTAGTTTTACTAAAATTATACTTTCTTTTTTTTAGGGAAATGGCATGGCACGCAGAGCACTGACACATTTATCCTTTGCACTTTTAAAAAATGTTGATACTGAAATCTTAATTTGGTTTAGATATCATTGTAGCTCCCAAATGAGACCCTCTCAATAGCATTTTCTATCCATAGATCAAAAACTCTAAAACTCAGACGAGAAAGGACAAGCGCTATGTTACTAAAGAATAAAATGACACAGTTTTTCAGCATTTTGTTTTCAGTAATGTGAGGTTTTTTTATCACCTAGCATTTTTTAAAGAAATTTTTTTAAGCATACTCGCTCCTGACAATCATGAACACTTGAGCTGAAATTAATCTACCCTAACTTTAAACATCTACAGTTTTATGTGTATAAGCACAGTTACTTGGCTTAATTGTCTTCTACCAATCAGATGAATTTCCCCTTTTGAAGGTCGCTATTAATCTGCTTTGACTATGAATTGTAGAGATAAATTCTACCTCTGCAGTCAGTGATGAGTCCTGAGCATGACCCATATAAAGTAGCCAGTGACTAATCTATTTATCTCTTGGATATCTCCTGTCTGTGGGGGTCATCTCAGTGCTTTATGTTCCACACATAAAGAATAACAGTAACATCTTTAACAAATGAGATAAAGCTGACCTCCTTTGAGTAAGGACTTGCACATACAAGTAAATAAGAATACAAAGTACTAATTTCCTTTGAATTCACAGCCTTTTTCATCCATGCCTAGTCTTACATTCACCTGTTTTCTTACACAATAATTTTCATTGTGGTTAAGTAACATGTACTCTTGGAAGTTTTAAAAATCTATTTTACTGTAATGTATTAGAAAACAAAATTTTTTTTAAATCATGAGTACTAATCTTTCTATTTGTATTCTTTCTTTCCTAGATTATTCCATGCATTCTTAGGAAACTAGCAAATTTTACAAATGAGGAATATTCATGATTTGCCTGTGCCTGCCAAAACTATGATGATCAGTTATCACATGCTTGTCATTCCCTGACCTGATGCAAATATGTTAAGAAAACTCTGAAGGGTAAACTTAGCCCGAAGCAAAAAGAATCAGTGTGTTATTACTGTAAATAAAACTCCTCACCCTCCTTGTTTTCCTTCACCTGTATCTTCTGTGCTACATAATCCAGGGGAAAAAAAAGATCATTTCTATTTAAAAATCACGAACTGAGTTATAGTGTTGTGAACACTGAACTTCAGGTTTTCAAAAACTATCTCTGTATTTTGCACAATAATTAGCATATATGTAAAACAATTTCAACTTAGTTCCTTACTGCATGGGAAAAAGCCAATATAAGAAAAAAAAACCCAAACCACAAAATCCAACAAACCTCTATCACTGTTACTTTCTGTGGAAATAAATTAATACACCAAGACATGCACACTTTAAAAGAAAAAAAAATCAAGAAAAATTAGTAAATCACAATAAAGTAAATTTTCAAGACATATCACAAAATCACAGATTGGCTGAGATTGCAAGAAAACTCTGGAGCTGGAGGTCATCCGGTCCAACCACTCCCCTGATGCATTAAGAGCAGTAATTTGTCAGGAGATAAACCCCCTTGCGTTCCAGCTTATCCTCAGATATTAGAGGGGCTGGGGGCAGCTAGGTTTAAGTCCTGAATAATGTCCAATTTGACACTATGAGTCCAATATCTCAGGTTCACTCACTAGCGTGCTGCATTCCCGTCCAGCCACTATCTATGGACTTATACGATATCCAGTGAGAAACGATGTGGCTGATTGTGTGAAAAAGTACAATTTATTTAAAGCAACACAGTACGGGTTCTTTGTGGGTTGCCAGTGATGAATACACTGTCTGCAAAGCGTGTATAAACAGAAGTTAAGATTATAAACTACCAGCGTGCTAAGTTAAAAGCAACTCTATGCAGGGGGAAGAAAGGCTCAGCCTGTTGACTGATCCCAGGAGTCAGAGGTCTGCAATGGTGTCTTCCCCTACATCCCCACTTTCTTAGGGTACTTTTATATTGCTGTCGCTGTCTGGGCGCCAGCATCCGTACCGCCTCCCAAAAGGGAAGAGGATCGAGGGCAAGGTGAGATACTATCCCAGCAAGCTCGTAGGCAACCACAGAGGTCAATGAGTATTTAACAAGTTTATTACCAAATATATTCTAACAAAACCTTATTTACTCTATGGATATGTTACGATATCAAAGGACGCCACGCCCACCCACTCACTCCCCCTCAGTCAACCTGGCGTGGTGTGGTGTGTGCATGTGTGTAGATGTTGGTTTCTACCCTCTTCCGGCGTGTGGCGATGTTCGGGTCGACGACGTTTGGTCAGTAGACTCGGGCAGTTCCGATGATGGCGGCGACTTGCCAGCTTTTCGGTGTGATCGGAGTCTCCCTCCAATGGCGATGAAGATGACGATGATGATGATGGTGATGGCGGCTTCTTGCCGCAATTTTTAGCAGCGGCACGCGGCTCACGACACGGTGGTGGCGTGCGGCCTCTTCAATATGGCACCCCTGGATTGGGCGGTGCCAGCAACAGCAAGACATTTTAAAAATGGTGGGTCCGTTTGCCACAACATGGAATATTTATTGGTGGCTATAGGAGATCCAGGGGTTAGTCTGCTGGGCTGAGTGCTCCCAAGACCACTTTGATGGTCTGTTCCCCAGCTTAACTCCAAAGTTATCCTCCTGCTACCCCACACTCCCAACAGCACAGCTTCTCCACATGGCTTTGGTATCTACCCTCCCTCCGTATCACAGCCTGGTAATTTGAAGTGACAGAAAACAAGCAAGCAGCTGCCCAGAGCATCTCCAGGCTTTACATCCTTATCTTGAGAGAGTCCATATCTTGGGTTTGGCCACGGGACCAAAAGAAGTAGCTTTTTTCCCCAATAATGATGCTGAATCACAGATAATGCATTAAATATATAACACACAGACTTCAAATACAATTAAGATGACTACACGTAGCATCATCATATTTCTATAAATTTTTTGAATGAATGCCAATCTCTGTTTGGTTTTGTTTTTTAATATATTGCACCTCCAACAGATAGTAACACATACTATCAGACACATAGTGCAGAACTGAGTCCTGGGTTTGCTTTCAGGACGTACAAAGACTTTAAGAAATTTGGGTTGTGCTGGGTCTGTTTTCTCATCTGAAACAACGTCTCATTTATACATTTCTAGAGGATGGTGTTTTCAGATGTCTCGTGATATGGAGCCAGACTTTTTCCTCCAAATTATTAAACACCATTTGCTTACACTGAAGGCTGTATTGCTGAAATTAATTCTGCATATTAGTCTATACACTGGTAACAAACTGGCCACTTTATTCAGCCTCATGATTTTAGTGGGGAGTGTTATTTAGTACCACATACAAAATGGCACCTTTACCATGAGAAAAATAGCAACTGATTCAGTGTTCAGCTGATGGGAGGAATTACCTCCACCACTGTGATTCATCTTAATTCATCCCATACCTGGAATCATGAAGGAATAATTTAAAGCCAACTCAAAATATCAGTAAGCTCTAAACTAACTGCAGTCACCGAGCATCACCATGGGCATCTGGGGAAAGCCTGTGCTTTGCAGACATTGCTGATGGACAGAAGCAAAACGTGAGGATATCTCAGTTGCAGAGTAACAGTATTGCAAAGATGAAAGCATAGTTATAGAAATGGATGATGTTCCCTCACCCAGGGTTCACTGTGGAAAGCCAGCTCTCGAGGGAGAAGGTAGAAAAAGACACAAACTATTGAAAAGGAATAAAAATTCTGTTGTAAGCAAAGCAAGATCTATGCAGGGAAAGAGTGACAAAAATTGAACTGTTACATGTACTGACAAGACAAATGGGACAGAACACGGTAGATCATCCGAAAATAGTGCAGAGCCTTGTGCATGCCTGCTTGCACATAAGACAAGAAGAGGAGAGGTAACAAAAGGAAAAGCATGCAAACCAGAAGCAAATATGGGGAAAGGGGATTTAGAACAGCAGCAACACAAAGCAGATACTCCAGGACACAGTAATGTTGAAAGACAGGGATAATGAGGAAAACTGCCATAAAAATAACTCAAAAACCAGAAGGATTCAGATCCCCTGATGGGGCCAGATAACAAAGGTGACACTATAAACAAATCCTGGAGTATTTATCTGCCACAGAGCACCATTTCATTCAAGATCCTGCTATGGTCTGGACAAAGGGCTGCATGATACAATGAGAGAGTGTATATTGCTCCCACAGCACAGCTTTATCGTGTCCAGCAACATGGGGTTTTCCAGTACTGCTCTAGCATCAGCTAGGAAGCACACTGTGATGTCAAGTGGAACACATGAAGGGCAGTCCTATGGAATGGACCAGATTATAGATTCACTAAGTGAATACTCTGAAACACTGTAATTGCTGTCTGAGTGTTTTAATGGAGAGTTAAAAGCAGCACTGACCTTTAAATACCCTATCCATTTTAGGGCTGCACTAGATGATGTTACACCAATTATTTATTAGCATTCTAAGTAAATGAGTTATTATCATTCATGAATTCTGTAACAGCTAATTTGTTTCTCTTCCCAGAGCCTAGAAGTGCCTATTTCACAATTTCTTAGCGATGTAACCATAGGAACTAAGTGGTTGCCAACATAAACCTTCATAACCAATAATGATAAGCTTTCACCCTATTGAGTGATACTGAAATGTATACAGAGTTGATGAAAGGTATCTCAAGGGCCATGGGACCCTGAAGGCAGCGGTACATCAACTTACTGTATGTAACACTTACATACTGCCTGAGTGAGTACATCATTGGCTCTGCTGTGCATTTTTGAAACTCCTGCACAAAGAAGCGTGCTGTGAAATGGAAGATCAAGAAGGCAGATTTTCTGCCCTGGAAAGCAGAGATCCCTCTGAGCTGTAATAGAGTGCAAAGACAGTCCCTCTGATGCATTCCCTGAGCATCACAGAGGAATGGAAAATGGCAAAAGAGATGGGCCACAAACCCAACCCCCCCAGGGACTGTTGAAGCAGAGCAGTGCCAGGTCCCATGCCCTGGATCACTACGGTAGCTGCAGCCCTGAAGATCATGGTCTGCTATGCAATTTGGAGAAGCCCCCAGAGCTGAAGCCAACTCCCTTCCTTCAGCAGAGTACCCACCTCAGAGGTGTTTAGCTGTAGATACCTCCTGCAGGGTCAAATACAAAAGGTAGTCAAATAGCTTCTGTGGGCATCCTTCCTGCCCCCTTTCAGCTTTTATGAATATTTCTGTTCTGTGCTCCTCTGAAGGGGTTTTTTTTTCCTAAGCATTTAGTGCTGGAGGATAGACAGCTCCATTGGAAGTAATCATCCTCAAGTGTGTGCGTGATTTCCAAGCAATAACATGGGTTTTCCTAAGGAGCTATACAGGCATTCAAGCATTCCATCCCTGGAGGTGATAATTTTATATACTTATATACCAGTCCATGAAAGAATGCTTTTGTCCTTTCTTGCCCGTGACTGGGAAGGCACAAGATCTTCTTAGAGGGAAAAATCTTCAGTAACCCCAGAAATTAGGTTGGCAAACTGCTTTCTTGCCAAGGAGGGCATATTCACCAGAAGTGAGGCAGGGGGAAGTCAGAGGGCTCTTGGAGATTGAGCCTGGCACTATGTGACCAGAAAGTTCAGCTGTGGATCTCCAGATGGTCTGACCATGAAAACGTACTGCCTGTTTTAGCTTGCATTTAAAGAATTGCAGCCCGATGAAGGTGTACTATCTGCTTGCAGATGGGCTGCTGTGCAGTTACTAGCAACAGATCATAATAGTATTTGAGGAAAAAGGAGAGAAACCTACAGGGTTGAGATGTCTGCAAGATTCCCAGTGCGCTTTGTTTGTGAACAACTGTGGCATCAAGCACAACCCAGCGCAAACTGCATGGACCAGCCAAGATGACAAGTGACTACACAAGTTGAGAAGCAGCATGTGTGCTCAGAGCCCAGGTCTAGCCCTGCTTCCCAGCTGGCTGGGCTGGGAGTGCTGGCATCTCTCTCAAGCAGCAAGCAAGAGGCACAGGAGCTTTTGACCGTTGCACTAAAAGGCTCATAGAGTACATCTTGCAAGGCATCTTCATTTACTGCTTCAAGAAAAATATCTGTAAGGATCAAATGTCCCTTAAAAACCAGAAACAAGATCCAGATGACTTTTCTCACAGCATGTTAGTGTGGAAATTAGAGGTATTTTTGCAAACGGTTTGGGGTTTCATGAAGTGGCTCTGTCACAAGACGATATAAGAGACTTTCCCATTTTTGAGATTCTTCCTAGAGCAATGCTGTAGAAGACCATGACCGTGCTCCAGCTTCAGAGATGGAAACAGTTATTTGCCTAGGAGGAAGTGGAGAACACAAGAACAGCCACTTGGAGCCTGACCCAAAGTGATAGGATCTGCTGGGCTGCCAGGGCAGCTGCTTAGGGAGCAATGCAAGCAGCAGGTGAGGGGCTGCAGGTACATGTCCTGCCTCACACCATACAGGGAGCAAGGGGCTGCCTGAGCCAATGGGATCAGCCCTGCAAAGGAAAAGAACTGAGAGTTTGCCATTTAAATGTTTTCTGAAGCAAAACATCTGAAAACAGGTAGAGCAATAGCTTCATTTTACCTCCGGGGAGTACTGCTACAGAAAAGTGAAGTGCTTCATAGATGTCTATATACATGCATACATTCTATGTGAGCTGTCTGTATACAGCACCTTGCATTAAGAGCTCCCTATTTTGTTTCGGTAGCACAATTACCCTAACAATAAAGAAGCATGTTTGTATATTTAACTTCATTAAGTAAACTATATCAATCCTTTAAGCAGGTTGTTATCTTGATCATCAGAAACACTCAGAATCCTGTGTTTAAATGTATCTGTCTTCAGTTTGGTATAGATACACTGGCACACAAGATAATAGGCTCCTGCTGCTAGGTAAACACTTAGAGGAAGATACACATTTGAATTTTTATTCCATTGGCTTTAATGAGATGCCATCAGCTCAAGTTTGGACCCATGTTCAGATGTCATTAAGAGAAGCTCTATACAATCACAACAACAATAAAAATGTTCCAAATAATTTTTAGAATAATTTCTACTGGAAATAAACTTTTCTTGCAAACACACATTTCTTTGCAGACTTCATGCAGCACTGCATTGGCAGATAATGAACCACACACAACAAGGATGGGACAAAAGATCTCATGGCGTGATTTGGGACTCAATCACCTTGTGCAGGCCAGGCTCCCCCCCTACAAGCAGCTCTGCAGCCTGTGCACATGTGGTAGCGATGTCCTCTGCCCAAAGCACTGGTGTCAGTGGATGACATGATTCTGGTGCAGTTATATTTGGTGTGGACATACCTAGCCACACAGGCAGGAGAGGCTTGGGCCTGCTGAGAGACCCCATTTACAGCAGTTTGATCTCCTTCATGCCCTGACACACAGAACACCACCCATCACTCCCCAACAGCAGCTGCTCCCTGCAGCGACAAGAAGCTCAAACTAGCCAGGTTTACTAGTTTTTCTCTCTTTGTCTGCTTCATATGCTGCTGAATTCTGGTGTGTCCAGCTCTGCATCCCTTTCTCAGTGACCTCTGAGGATTTTAAGATCTCCCAAATTAATTTTCTCCTTCATATTTCAGCAAGGGTAAGTTGAAGGAATAATAATTTGGCCATATAAATATATTTCTATCCTGTCATATTATACTCTAAACAACTGCCTCTAGGTACAAGAAACCATATGAAAATGTATGCAAAGTAAGTTAACAAATGTTAGCTAGAGGTCTCAAATACAAACCATGCTTCTTAGACCCCAGGGTAGAAATCTGAATAAACAGATGTTCTTTGCACTGTGCCCTGAATGTTAAACTTAACCTTTCTTAGACAAACAAAGGACTCTGATATTCTTTTCTAAATACGAAGGAATATAATCAAGGATTAGATTATTCAATGTATTTTAGGTTAAGGATTTTAAAGAAGAGAAATTATAGTATTTCTAGGAGAGAAGCATACAAATTGTACACAATAAATCAAGAGGTCAGAGGGATCCACTGAAGGATACCATCTCCTTGTTTCCATACCTTTCTTTGCAGTTCAGGGTCCACTTCAGCTGGAGGGATGATCTCAATTACCCTTGGAGGAATGGCTCCCTTCTGACACCCTGTTCCCATCTGGTTTCCAAGTTCACTCAAAGCTAGACTCAAGTTTTACTTTTTCACGTACCAGTGAGTTAGGCCTTGAGATATGGATGTGAGTAATTCCACCAAAGATAAACCCTGCCAGAAATACTCTGTCCTGGTTTGAAGGACAGGTGTTCAAGAATCCCCCTTGGGATGGGAAGTTGTAACCCTTCCCCCTCCGAGATGATTGTAAATCAAGGGCTCTCAGGCAAG